>JAOUZG010021225.1:4476799-4492620 GCA_026289955.1 Argiope argentata
TGTACCAAATTAAAAAGAAAAGATAAATATATTTAATTCGGAAATAACGTTAGGATGAATTCTATTCCTCAGCTTTCCTAAACGTGGGATATAACCAACTTAATACAATTTACATAAATTGGAAGGAAAAATAATGAATTAAATTGTAAAATGCACATATTGGATTGAATGCCTCCTGGTTTTGAAAATTTTTAAACCATTAATTGTGTGATAATTTCTAAATTTATTTTGTTTTAATTATTTATTGGATTTTGAAAGTACAACCATTCATCTGCTTAGCCAGGATTTCTTGATATATTTTGAATCAGAATCTAAAAATATTTGAGACTGAAAAATCGTCTAATATTTTTTTTACTTATAAATAAAAAATAATATGGAAACAATAAAAAGAAATTAGACATTTTTAAAAAAATGAATCTAATTTCTAAAGAATTTGTTTCAATATAATATGGTCACTAACATTAAACACAAAGAAACAGAAAAAAAGAGCAAATAACTGCAAAGCTTTCTCTCTCTAACATTCATTATGAGTCAAGACTGTTTCGCATTTCTGAAAGCTTGTCAGCAATTTTGTTTATTTGTATTTGTAACTAAAGGTTTTTAAAAAGTTGTGCGAGATTCAATTAAATAATTTGGTAGGAATATTGCTTCGTACGAAATAGAAATTATGATTACTCCTATGTCACCAGGAATTGATAAACAAATAGCAGTAAATTATATTGTTACACAAATGCTTACACATTAAAAAGTATTATGTTTTGTCATATAAGAAAACGTTGTCATAAAAGCAGTGACTAACTTAGTTTTAGTTAATTTTTATAATTCAGATTTATGGTTGCTAAAATTTACTTAACTTGTTCTTGATTGCTTACACACACACACACACGAGTATATTTAACTTCAAATTCTATGAGACATTTAACATTTACTTTTTCTAAAAACCGTATACCATTCAACATTTTGTGCAATGCAGCTCTTTTAATTTTCAATATTCTCAATTGAAATAGGAACTTGAAAAACGAAAGTGTTTAAACTTCAACTTATACAAAAACTTTCACATTCAGTATTATTTATACGCTGTACAGATAATATTCTAATCAAATAATAATTAATTTTACTAATATTGAGCCTTATACATCCAATAATTCATTACATTAAAAAATAACAAGATTTTAAAAATTTATAAAATTTACAACGCTATAACTTCCGAAACTATAAGAGCACAAAATAGATTTTTGCGTCACGATAAAGATTTAAAAAAAAAAACTATCTTTTTAATGATACCAAAGTTTTCTTGAGACAACAATATTTTAAAGAAAAAATTTTAATTTCCAATCAACTAAATCATTCACTAAAAATGAATAATTTATGAAATTTGAATATCGTTCTTCTGTAAAAGCTGACGATTTTAGACCACTTCATAAGCGGTCTCAAAAAAAGATACGCTACCAGGATTTGTCGACAGTGATTGGGCTATGATTATGAAAATACTGTTTCTTCAAATATTGACATGTAAAAACTAACAGATTTTATAACAGAAGACAGAAAGTTTATTTATTTAAAACTCGAAGTATGAAGAGTATTTTTCAGAATATGATTCCTTAGGACAAAAGGACTGTGTAAAATGTAAATTTCATAATTTTTTATAAGAACATTTATTGACTGAAGTCATATAAAATCGGTGAAATTTCTGTTGAATAATTCTTTAAGATGTTATAAAAATTAAAAAAAGATTTAAATGAAATCTGCTATGCATATTTCAATGTATCGTGTCAGAACATCAATTCTTGAACGGCCAAGCGTCACGTGCTCGTGCGAGTTAAATTATATTTTATTAATTTTATTGGTTTCATTGAATGAGTCACTTTAGCATTGGAAACGATCCAAAAGAACTTTTTCTCGCTTTTATTGTTTTAAAAAATATCACATTACCTATTCATTACATTTCATATAATCACGAGCTCAAAATAACGTTATTCTGGGTTTTATTGGCTGTAGTCATTAATTTATTTATTTAAATCAGAGCTTTTGTAAATGCTATGGAAACGCATTATTAAAAGCTGATTTTTTGAGATGCTCGTGCGGATAATAAAATTTAAAATGTTTATTTTTCACCTATGGATTTTTGTTGACACCAGAAAACCTCATTCCCAAAATATGTTCTGACATGATAATAATTATTCTGCAACGTAAATACAATTTCAATACTGAACGACTTTGCTTTCAATTTTCATATTTAAAAAAAAAGATGTACTTGGTTTCAAGAAAATACGTTTATATTAATTACAATTTAACATCTCCACTCTAATTTATCGTGTAATTTTAAGCACTTTGACAGAAAATTAGTAAGAGATAAGTAATATAATGAACAGAACTGTTTAAGGCCTACATAATAATATGACACAATTATATAGCTATCAAAAACTGAAGATTTGATAGCTAAATATTTTTCAAAAAAAGCTATTTAGAAACCAAGTTATATAAAATATGTAAAGTTTTAGATATCTTTTCTACTATTGAACCAGCTGATCGTCAAAGGTTACTTTTTAATAAAGATATTGCTTATTGAATATGTGTAAAATATGTACACATATGTATATATGTGTAAAAAATGTATATATACACATATATACATTTTTTACTCTTTTATGACTGTAGATATCAGCGATTTTGAAGAAAACTCATTCAGAAACTTGAGAATATTCAAGTATTAGTAAATAATAAAAAAATATAAAAATGTTCTTATATCTTACTTTCTTTAAATGAATTATTACCGCTAATTGTTTTTTCTGATAAAAGCAACCTTATTTTTCAATTGATAATAAAATTAACCATTATTTATTGCAAGATATATGAATAAGATAAATGTATGTACAAAATATCATAAACACAAGATCAAATAATTAAAAATTTTACAAAAAAAGTATGCAGACAAAATAGCATTGATTTATGAATTGCATATAAAGTACAGTTATAAAAATATCCAGAGGGGGGGAAAGCTTCGAAAACATTTTTCTTTTTCTTTTTTTTCCATTAATTTTTTTTTCTTTTGATCCTCTATAATAGCAAAAGGATCCGAATTTTCATTCATTCGAGATATCTGAGATCAACGAATTTCGGCAATAAACAGTTAAATTAAAAGAATCTTAATTTTTTTTTCTTTGCCAAAATTTTGGATTTATGAATAATTTTTTCTGTTTTCTGCCGTCCACTTTGAAAATAAAAGTTTTGTGTGTGTGTGTGTGTTATATGCAGCTGGACCTGTCCTTGAAAATAATATTTATGATTTTTATTTATGGTAGTTTTTCATCTTTGCTTAATTTCCAAAATAAATTTTTTAAAAAACTTTTATTACTTCATCCGGAGTAATATTTGCTGTGCATTTTACTTCTGAAATTCTATCACCACCTATTAGCTAAATATGCAAAATTCAAATTCTTTTACAAAAGTTTACTAATTTTTTTTCAGGGTTGCGGTAGTATTCGCTGAAACAAGTGTAGATTGTGAAGGGGCAGAAGACCACAGCTGTGATGATAAACAAAATAAAACTAAACAAAAAGCAGAAAGACAATTATACTGAGGGGGAAATTTGAAGACGGGATGAAGTCCAGATAATAAAAGTAACAATCCATCACGTGGTAAAAGGAGGGTTTAGTGTGTATTCCTCCGCGAAAGGGAGGAGTTAAAGGAACTTTAGGGGGGAGTTCAAATTATTCTTCCAAGTTTAAGTATAAAATGCTGTTTTTACACATTCTCTTAATTTCTTTTTTCTAAATAATTATATGTATCGGAAAGAAGGTACCAAAACGAATGTATTTCAGTTGCTAGTTTAATTTTATTTATGACAGATTTTTTTAAAAAAATCGTTTAAATGGCGCCCTTGACATTTTTCAATTTTTATTAAATATTTAAAAATATTTGACACGCACGAAAAAAAAAATTCCTTCGGGAGAAACCTGTGTTTTTATTCCCTCTTGCGATGGCAGAATGACTTCATAATAAAGACACCGTAATAACAAACAAAACACGGGACAATATTTTCCCATAGGATAACATTACGTTTGAAAATTGTAGGTGGCGTGTATACGGCACTCTTAATGGTCTTCCTTCAGTTTTACTAATCAGTAAACATGTGTCAAATTCAATAATTTTTCACTTTTTCTAGTTTAATGGAATTGCATAGGTATAGAAACAACTGACATTCAAAATAAATAATTTATTTTAAGCATTAATTTATTTTATTATAAACAACCATGCAAGAATACTTACTAAAATAACAGATGAAAGCAAAAAAAAAAAAAAAAAAAAAAAAAAAAAAAAAAAGATATATGAATTGTTATATTTAAGATTGTAGATTTACCATGATAGAAATACTTATTTTATAGATCTGATATTTAATAAATTTATGTGCATTTTTCAGTTCATTAAAACAAACGTTTGTTTCAAATGTGCTGCTTTTATTGAATTTTCTATTTAATATACATAGACTGAAGACATTAAATTCATAAGAATAGTGATAACAAGGATTTATTTTATTTAACTGAATTTTATGTTTTTCATATGCTGAAAACAAATATAAGTTTTGTTCATTTGTTTGTTAGAATTGACAATAGCATTATTTACACTAGTATAATAAAGTAAATTTAAAATTTCTACTTAAACTTACTTTCTACTGTTTTTCATATGCTGAAAACAAATATAATAAGTTTTCAATAGCATTATTTACACTAGTATAATAAAGTAAATTTAAAATTTTGGCATTAAATTAAATTAAATATTTATCAGTATAAATTATGTAAATCTTTTTATTTAATTGTAAAAAAACACAGTATTATTCCTGAAATAAGATAAATGGTGTAAGGTTCATCTGTATTCCCGCCTTCAGATAATCCCTTAGGGAGTTTACAAAAGAGAAGTTGGTGTGCTACGCAATAGAAGAGATTCCAGTTAGACTTTAAGTGTTGGTTCGTTTCACGTCTTTAATAATAATAATAATGTTTAAATTTTGTAAATAAATAATTTCGGCAATAATAATTGCTATTTCATTTTGTGCCCAATGTGAAAATTTTACTAATGGAATTTAAAAAAAAAGTTTTGCTACAGTAATTTTTTCTCTTTAAAATCTTGATCCTTTTTTAAAAAATTCCTTTATTAACATAACATTGTAGGAGTATTCCATCTACCATGACAAAGATAAGTGATTAAGGAAATAATAAACCTTTGCCGCTTTATAACAATTATGGTCTTTGATGTTAAGCACACTGTTAATTATACCAAGATAGTTTTCAGTCACAATTACCCAAAATAACCTTAACAATGAACACAAATGAAATTTATGCTTTTCACTCTTGTCTCATTCATGAACTCCTTAAAATGATAATCATTTATGATTAGAAAATCATCAGTAATCTCAGCTTTAAGTTCCTGTTCATATTTCATCATTTGTTCTATGTATACATGGCAACTGCTCTTCTCTAATATGCAGAAGAGGCAAAATGATTGTGTGTTGTTCGAAAATTGAATTAATTTTCTTTAGCCAATATTCTCTTTTATAAGCTTTCTATATCTAATAGTATAGCTGTTTCTTATAGGGCCATAAACATAAGAAGCAAGATTATTATGTCTATTCCCTTCCTGAACCAACAAAGAAATTATTTTTTACATAAACTACTTGTGTTTATACAATTCAATCTTTATAATAAAAGTTTTAGCAGCATTTTTCATCCAAATCAAATAAGGTTCCCTATGAGAGAACAAATATAATCTTTTCCCCCTCCTTTCATGTAATTAATTTATCTAAAGGATAACACGTTATTTAAAAATTCAGTTATTTCACAATTTAGTTATAATGAATCTCAAAAAGTAAAAGTAATAAAAAATTGCTCAAAACTGGTAGAAAAAAATGTTGAGCTGTGTTACAAATAAAGATATATATCTTAATTTACCTAGTGCATTATCCACCTTAAAATATTTGCTTTTTCTTCAATGTCTACTCAAAAATAATATAAATAAGAATAAACGACAAAAGATGCTTTAAAAAAATCTTTTTAATTCTGCAAGGGAAATAATTTATTTAACATTTTTAATATACAGAATAATGTGAATAAAAAGGTAACTTTTACATCTTGTGTTACAAATGTGTAATTAAAATACTCATAAGTAAATAGTTGAACTTTTCTTTTCTTTTTTTCTTCCCAAAAGTTACAAATTACTTATATAGAATTTTGAAAAAAAGTTTTTAATTTTGAGAAATTCCCTTTCGTACTCAAATACAGTTGCTCAAAATTTTTCTTGTACCAGTTCCTAAAAGCAAAGTTTAAAAAAGAAATTAGTAATTTAATGAAATATATATACAAAAAAAAAAATAATTTAAAGTCAATTTCTACTTACAAGGAGAGGGCACTAGGTTGAAACCCGAGTTTGGGATGAGATTTAGTACAATGATAGTATACATTTAGAATGTTCATTCATGAAAATATTAAAATGCAATGGCCAATCAATTTTGAGAAAATAATCCTTAAACTTTTGGTAAAGCTTATATATTGATAACTTGATGCACATCCGACTGGTCCCAATGGTGTGGTTGTCTAGGTAATTCTCGTATGCAGATTAGTCAAGGGGTCAAAATTGGTTCAGATTTTTCCTTTTTTTTAAATTTACAAATACTTTTAATTTATTTATAAAAAATAAATATGTAATAATAAAATAAAAAATTGAAAAGAAAAAAATTATAAATGCAATTGCATGTAAAATATATATATATATAATGATTTACAGATAGTTTTAACTCATATGCTAGTTATTTTTATGCAAGGATAAATGTTTATTATTTTAATACTTAAATAGTAATAAATATAACATAAATGGTGATAATTACTAACTACAAATACTCACATCATAATAAATTGATTCAATATGTCTAAAATATTATCCTACATACATTTATTTTCGATTATACACAAGAACCAGAATGGCAACTACAGTTTAAACATTTGAAATAAATTATATCTTGACAGCTTGAAATTTATTTTTGCAAGAATTACACTAGCATTCTTCACTTTTACAGGAAAAATACTGAAATCCGTAAACTGAATTTTACCTGTTGATTTCAAGTTTCATTACTAACTGCTAAAACTATTTAAAGTATTAAAAATTAATACAATTTAATTAATGAATTAATATTTGAAAAAACTATATTAACATTGTCATGCACTACAATTTTAAAAATGTATTTGAACTAGAGTGAATGAATAAAAAGTATTTTATTAATGACTGAAAATTTGAACAATGTGTGTGTGTATATTATGTATATATAGGGAGAGTATGAACTAATAAAGGCCTGAGAGTGGAGAAAATACGAATTTCCGCATTACACAATCACGAATGGTGATGTTTTGTTTTCGGAATTTGCAACTATGGAATTTTATTCATGTAGTCATTAGATATCAGCATTTTTTAGATAGGAAAAAAAATAACAAGGATACTTAAAATGTTCTATATTTTGCTGATTTTTATGAAATATTTTAAATTTTTTAACATATCTTTGGCTTTTTGTAAAATCGATTTTTAAAATTTTTGGTGATGTGGCATCCTTGTCAATGGTGCATCTAAATAAAGTGGCATTTTTGATAAATACCAAAAGTGTACCCTTCTGCTCTTTTTCTTTTGGAGCGTGATCTGCATTTTCTGCCCCCTAAAAATTTATCCTGAGAAATTTGAATATTAAAAATGTTATGAATTTTAAATAATATATTTTAGAACACTATACAATTTCATTCACACATTACAAATAACTATACATTGGACTTATTAAAAAAATAATTAATCAGTCTAAAAGATTGCACATTTCATTTTTTTTTTACAAATAAAATTTTGTAAAATCATTTCAATAAGTTACTAACAAAAGTCTTGAATTTGCAAAGAAAATGTATTCATTCTAACTTTAATCACTTAAATAAGGAGTACATACAGTTGTTTGTATGAAAATTGATATATTAGAAAAATGTCATTTACAGATCTCCTACATGAAAATAAAATGAGAAGTGTAGAAATTCTTAATTTATTGGGGAGGGAAAGGGCAACCTTACACATAGAAATAAGCATATATACAGATACTGACATTTTGTTAATATAGACAAATATAGAGACAAATCCTACGAGTGTTGTAATATATTGAAGCTTTTCATACATATTGCTATATTTTCCAAAATTTGCAATTAATAGTTTTTAATTAGCTTTTATCTCGCATTTTATGACAAAATTTTAAATTCATTATATGAAATTAAGTGTGAATATCACAGAAAATTTCAAAATGCTGACTCAAACATGAATTAAAATTATGGTGCTAATAATTAAGGCATGTAAGATCACATTCCTTTATTTTCTAACAAATTATTTTTTAGGTGCCTGAAAAAGTATGCATAACATGTAAAAAAGATTGTTTCGGTATCTAGGATATATATTCACTTTCTTGGCATAAGTGTTTACAATTTCACTAAAGTACTTTTCCATCCTTCTGTTTCTGCTTTATGCTTAAAAAATAAGTTATGGTTTTATTTATTTTTCAGAAATTACTTTTTTGCCATTTTTATTACTTGTTAGTCACTGTATTCTTTTTTATATAGCTTTTATATATAGCTGAGAGCTTAAAATTTACTTTAAATCTTAAATCTCGTATCCATTTTTTTTCACTTTAAAAAATATTATTTTAGAAAAAAAAATGATAAAATTATTCTCAATATCAATATTAAGATTTTGGAAAGTAACTGAAGTTTCAAAAATGAAACCTGAGACACAAAATATTTTCAGGTTTCTCTAAAATATCTTATTCCAAAAATATATATATAGTAATTTAATTTTAAAAAATGATAACATATGATAATCATAGAGTTGATATATATATATGGGAGCTAGTCATACATTTCTTATTGAATATAAGTGTACCCAACATGTGTTATGCAACATAGGGAGAATCTGAGAGTAAGAGTATCTTTTTTGAACACACTTCACAAATTTTGACATACTCAAAACCTGTTATACAATCATTTGCTTCCAGGCATTGGTTTAAAGCAATTTTTATTTCCTAAATAGTTTTTTTTTCTTTACATTTTTTGTTTGGAGATTATCATTCAACAAAAGAAAGTTTTCAATATATTTTCTTTTTCATAACTTCAAATAGTTGAGTTTGTTGATTTAAATCCTGTTTTTTATTTATTTATTTATTTATTAAAACCGATTTTTTTAAAGTAAACATTTCATTTCTTTTATTTGCCTAAAAATATCTCATTATTATTATAATAATTATACATAACATATTAAAATATTTCTATCATTATATCAAAGATAAAAAAAACTTATAAAAACAGATAATAAAAGTGTAAAATACTAGCCCAAGTTAGGAAACTGGGTCACAACCCTAACCAATATACAACTTGAGCTTTTGTTCATGGAAACAAGTTTATTAGTATGTTAGCTATTCTGAAAGTTTCAAAGTTGGTTTTTGAGTTGTAATATTTTCATGAATGAACATTCTAAATTTATACTACCATTACACAAAATCTCATTCCTAAGTCAATTTTAAACCTCATGCCTTTTGGTTATTAATATTAAAAGGGATGCACAACCTTTTCAGGATGAGAGGTCAAAATATGAAAATGGATTATGTTAAGGGCCAAAGCACCACATGAATCTTAAAACATGTTATAAACGTGAAAACACTTTTTTTTTATGGCAATATACATGAATTACAATTATTACTTTACTTATTTTACTCATGCACACATTATGCAATAAATATATGGATAAAACACAAACATTATAGACATGATTAAAATACTTTATCACCAAAAAAAAGAAGATTCCTACAAAAAAAAAAAAAAAAAGGCAGCAAACTTAAAATAGAATAACAGAAGAAAACTTTTTGGTAATTATACAAAGAACACAATTTAAAATTTGAGAACAAAATTTATTATTAAAATTAGTCAGAATTAATGAGATGGCCGGGACTGAACATTTGAAGTTATTGATTTGATGTTGGGATTAACATTGGTTGTGGCAATATGTAGAACAGAAGAAAAGTTTTTACCAGCTGTTATATTTTTAATTTTTTAAAATTCATTAGTGAGAATTTGCTCACAAATGTAAGCACTGCCAAAGAAAGTTGCATATGCAGCTGCATTTTGCTTTAAGCATGAAAATTTCTTGGGTAAGTCTTTATAAAATTCTAATATTGGTTTTCCTTTGAACTGATTTTTGAAAAAAAAAAAAAAAAAAAAAAAACAGAATTCTGTAAATCAATTAAGTCTACTGCATATTCTCAGCCACTAGATTTACATCAACAGAAAAGGGAGAAGAAAATACATCAATTTTTGTTAAGAGGCACGTTTCAAAATCTGAAAATCAATCACCAAATGTATTACGCAAGATTTGAATTTGATCCTCATACATGAGTGGAAATCTTTCCCATTCTGCAAGCTTCTCCTATAGGAAAACTTGTACTCGCTCGCAAGTAGCCATAAAAGGAACAAACTGAAAAGCTGCTTAATAAAAAATAAATAAACTCAATGAACAATTGTAAATTATTTATTCAGATGTAGAATCATTTTTGAATCAGATTTTTCCCCTCTTTATTTGAAAAATTCTAATTTCATTTTAAATCAGTCTTATTTTATCAGCAACATTTGTGGGTCAAAGGCTATTCGGGCCATAGGTTGTGCATCCCTGATAGTATTAAATATTTTGCTTCTGGTTTATAATTTTGGCGTTGCCATTGCTTCTAACTACCAAATAAACAAAAGTAAATAATTCTTTTAAATCTAAAATATGTTGACTTTAATACAAAATAATAAAGAAATTCGGAATTTTTATGAAAATGTTGATTTTAGGGAATGTATATACCACAAGTTATTAAAAAATGTTGACATTCAAATAAAAGTTTTATCTGTAAAGATATCATTTTTTTCCTTTAATAGTTTTTTTTATTTCTAGAATATCTACTGGTTTCTTCTTAGATCATAATTAAAATTTCTAAAAACATGCAATTATTATTATCACATTTATGAAGTTTTACTATATAACATTTTTAATAAAACAGACATTTTAGTTTCATTATTTTATTTAAAATGATCATTTAATATTGTTTGCAATATAATATGATTTGAATAATTATGGTAAAAAAGAAATAACATATTAGAAATAGTAAGGAAATTTATTTGTATCAAAATAAATACGCAATTATTAATTGGTCAATAGTGTTTATATATACACTTGATTTGGTGAGAAAAAATCACGCAAACCTTGCAGCCAAGCAAATGTGACACATTCGAGATTAAAATAAAGCTATTAGCGAAATATAATGCAGTTATATCAATTTAGTTTAAGCTTATAAACAAGTTAACTAAATTAAATACAATAACTAAACCAAACTATGCAATTTTATTCAGCTATAACATCAAAATCACTAAGTGATCCAAAATTTTAAACTGACTTTGGACATAAATAGAATAGGTTTATTGTACACTAGACGGATAAAAATTTGTTTTCACAATGTAAAAGAAGACTTGCAGCAATTTGTTCCAGATTTATAATTTCTAAGCATTCTCCAACACATTTTCTTTTAATGAAAAATACACATTAGCAAAAGAATATTAAATCTGACAAAACGTCACTAATTTAAAGCTCTCGTGCCATTCATTCGGAATAATAGTATAGTTGATTCTTTATTTACGTTTGGCTAATATTTATGTTTAAAATACACATGTAAATGTCATTTCTTTGGTTATGCTTGTCTTACCAGAATGATAAAACTTAGTTTAAGGGAAAAATCAAATATCACAATGTTACTTGACTGTTGCCCTTTTTCTGACAATGATTGGGGGGGGGGGCAACACGGTACGCTCAATATTAAGATTTGTTTTGAAGAAAAAGATTATTGGCTTTCAATAATTATTCCTCGTTTAATTATATAATTTTCGCCATTAATTAGCTGACATTAAATTGTGTATTTTACTTTGATTTACATTCTTGAAATGTTAAAGTATAAGATATTTTGGAATAGAATTTTGGCTCTAATTAATTACAAATAGTGGGTTCGAGACTCGATTCAACCGAAGAAGTGTCGTGAAAGTAAGCCTGAAGAACTTTAAATCCATTGAACCAATTGTCTTCCCGCTGGTGTGGTGCAAACTTTTGTAGAGAAGTTTGCAGAATAAGGTGTTGTCCTCGTCATCTAACAGTGGTTCAAAATTACGAGTTCCATTCCGAAATGTCCCTAGTGTTGATTTACAACGAAACGTGATTATAACTAAAAATGGGTTAGCTGAAAAAAAAAAGCATGCAGATGGGCATAATTTCAAAACTCATTTGGAAATACGTTATAATTTATCGAAATCTTAAGATTTTTTTAAACTTATTTCTTATATTCTCTCTTTTAGGAACCAAAATGATATTCTTTGCAATAAGAAAGGTTTGAAGAAAGTATTTCCAATTTAATAAATTATTACTAAAATATTAACAAAAACAATATGTTGTACTTTTAGCTGATGGTATAAAAAGTGAATAATAGCCTTTTTATGGAGCAATATCATGCCATTCAAAAACACTTTTTATTAATACAAGAAAATTAATTTTATATCCAACAAAATATAAACTGATTTGTTAAAAAAATTAATAAAATTCGCTTTGGGCAAGGATGAGAAAAATGAGAATCATCTCTAGTGAATAATTGATGAGTCCCAAATCGAAGGGTCCTCCTGATTAAATGCATTGATAAAAAATATTAATAAGGAATGAAATCCTTGCGTCACTTTATATAAAAAAGAATAAGTTTACAAATGAAGTTTATTAACATTTACAACATGAAAATTATTAATTTGTCTAAGAATCTTTTTTTTTCTATATGAGTCTAGGTAGAATTTTTATCTCATTAAAACCAATTACAGCACGATATGATTATTATAAGAACTGAAATAAAAATTATAATTAAAAATAATTTGTAAACATTTTTATGTGTTTTATACAACACTTTCTAATTCCCTTTTTTTTTCTTTAATATTCACATATATGTTTTCTTAAACAAATTCAAATTTTAAATTGCTTTTCCTATTAGGAGATTCCTTTTTCATTGAAATTGCTCTTTGCTCAGGTCATATCTCCAACACATTCTTGCTCCTATACGTGAAAGCATGTTCGAAAAATGTGCCTTGAATTTCTTATAGCTATGATGAAAAAAAAAAAAAATACTTTCGGAAGTGTTCAATAGGCTCAATTAAAAATGCTACTGTGCACACAGCATTTGAGCACGAATTCTATATTCTACTAGCCGCCTTTGGCGACCAGTCGGTTCGCCAGTATTAATGCTCGCTAAAATTTTCATATAATATTTTAAGTAGCTGTGTCTCATAACAGGTTTTTCACCAAAATATTTTTAAACCAAACAAATTTTGATAATCATATAATTCATTTATAGTATTATTTTCTTCAGATGTTCTGTTCATTGTACTACTCATCTTTCTCTTTCTATCCGAGCAATGATTGTCCCGGAATTGATATTTTACTTAAATGGTGGAGGGAAAGGTCTAAAATTCTACGTTTTTATAGAATAAGGAGATTCTAATTTTCATAAATGTAAACACACTAAACAAATAAAGACACAATTGGTTTTCGAGAGATGCGAAAGTTTAAAAACAGCTTGGAAAATGCCGCTCACAAAGGAAATAATGATGACAAACACAAACCTTTCATTTCTTTTCTCTCTCCTTTTTTTGTTCACTACTTTTCTTTTTACAAACATTTTTTTTTTCGCTTTGTTATTTTTTTCTTCCCTGCCCAGACTTTATTTCGAGCAGACATAGATTAAATATTCATACAGACTAATAATAAAAGCAACTATTTTCTTTCTTTTTTAAACATCCCGTAATCTATCAATGAAAACCAACTGACTTTGCGCATTTCTTTCTAAACAAATCATAATTTATTACTTCCTGCCATCTAACCCAGTTGGTGTGGGGGAAGGAAATGCAGATTTTTGGCGGGAAAGTAACAAAGGTGTCGTTTTAACTATTTTCCACTCAGTTTTTTCATTTTTTCTCTCCATAAGAAACATCCTCGTGTCTTAACGAAAATATTTTTAAAAAATTAGCCGAATCGGCCAAGCCGTTCTCCAGTTTTGCACTTAGCAACGCATTTCGAGTTTTATTTTTATTAATATAGATAACTGTGAAATGACACAGGACTATCCTTAGAAGATTTTTTCTTTGCATCTAATTACACAGCAATAACTAACCATGGCTTAGATAAGTTTTAAAATATTACAGTTAAAAGCAAGAAAAAAATCTGCCATTGAAATTTAATGGGGAATGCAGTCACAGCTAATACAAATTCTGTCCCTGCGTCAAGTGATTTTATCTTGTCCTACACCTAAGTAGGGTTGCACTCCCTCTATTACTAAACATAAGAATAGCAAACAAAAAAATAAAAATTTAAAGATAGATTATTTTAATAATTTAATAATAAAGGCAAATTGTTAAGTATTTATTAACATTAAAATTTAATAGCAATAATCATCTAATTAATTTATTATGGAAAAAATTACTTCATACATTGAAGAAACTGAGTTGCTATAAGTCCCTTATCCACTATATCATTTGAGAAACAACTTTTATTTTGTTTCAATTTTAATGTCAATACCAACATATAAATTTTACTAACATATATTTGGTAACCATACAGAATATGACTTCTCCCTTCCGGAATTTTTTTAAATTAAGAATTTATTATTGGGACTACATTTGATTTTTGCAAAAGAAAATTTAAAATAAATCACTATATTTTTAGCATATAAATTATACTAATAAATGCAAATATTGAGTACTAAAAATAATACAATGATAGTGAAATAATTTCTTTTAAAGCTGCAGAATTCCTTTTATACTAAGGCAAAAAACTCTACACTGAATGAAATTAGATATTATACTTTTCTACTAATTATTTGCTATGGACTTCAGAAAAAACAAATATCCAATCTATATGAAGTCTATAATGTTTGTCCTCAGACATAATAAGAGAAACTGGAATACATGTGTAATTAATATCAGATTATTATCCCTTCTCTAGACAAAAATTTAAGAATTTAGAAACCAAATTTTCACAGACTTTGGGCCATATAAATAAAATTATACCAGAGATTTCTCTGGTATAATATAATATTATTGTTGTTTTAATTTAAAAAATATAACTGGAGCAAGTTTCCAAGTTGTAAAAAGAAACTTTTTGTCGAACATTTGGAAGAAAATATTTTAATTTTTAAGAAGTTTCGTAATAAAAACAAAGGGGGGAAAAAAACTCTTTTGAGAATAATTATTTAATTTCTAAATTCTACATCCTTTGGTGATTGAATCCAGGCCATGTACTGTGTTTACACTACTTATGTCAATATTTGCAATTGTTATGTTGCATTTTCCAATGCAGAACTTGATTAATATAAAAAAAGATAAATAATGGTAAATAATTTAAAAGATACTTACCAATTATATGTAATATGTTTTGAATAGTTTCTTTTTAAGAAATACTCATAAAAAAGAGACATATCATCACTTTGTGCTACCTCATCTCTAGTTAAATTTTTCTCTTTTGCAATTTTGTCAATGAATAGATTCTTGGACTAAAATATAAATTTATTCAATAAGATATCACAGAAATTATAGATATAAATGTGATAAATTAAAATTGTTAGTATAATACTAATGCACTTTTAAAGGAGAGGGAAATAGAATCACACAATTTTATCAGTATATTAAATATAGGGTACTTTCCTGTTATCAAGC
>JAOUZG010021225.1:4502620-4556753 GCA_026289955.1 Argiope argentata
AAAAAAAATCTAAAAGTTTTAATGATCAATTTTAAGCTTTTAAAAAACTTTTTAACAAAAAGATAAAAGGATTTTTAATAAAAAAAAAAAAAATATCCATTAAAACAAGAAAACAAATAATAATACCAGAATGCATATATTTAATATGCATTTTGATTCAAATCTTAGAAAATTTGAATGGTCAATAAGCTATAGAGGATCTTAAGATGTTTTTACCATTCTGTTGCTTTTTTGACGCTGGGGGAAAATAAATAATCTTGAATTTTATACAAGCAAAATGTCTTACCATTGGGAAGAATGAGCTATTTTATGAAATAAAAGTAATTTAAGTAATTAGTAATGAATTTAAAATCTACATAAACATCGAGGAAGAGTGTATTCTGCTCACGGCAGTCAATCATCCACACTGTGTGACGTCACAAACAAGTTGTGAGGCCTTGTATTACGAAGGTCGTGCCGAAGTTAGTTGTCGAATAGCAGGTACAGTTACTCTGAAATTTTCTTCTACCTTTTTACAGTGCTTACACTTCTCAAGACAAGGTCTTCTAGAAAAGGCGTCCGCATTGCTATGTAATGTCCCTTTTTGGTGTTGGATATTTATGTTATACTCCTGTAGCCGTTGTATCTATCTGGCTATTTGTCCCAACGAATTCTTCAAATTCAATAACCAAGCCAGTGATCAGTTCTAAGAAGGAGCTTCCGACCATACAGGTAGTGGCGGAAATGGTTGACGGCCTTTACTACAGCCAGCAACTTCTTTCGCAATAATTCCGCTCAGCTTTTGACAAATTCTTGCTGAAATATGTGCCGACCCATTCCTCGCCATCAATCTCCTGTGACAGCACAGCTTTAAGTCCTTTGTTATTGGCGTCCGTGTATAAAATGAAGCTCATCTGAACGTCAAGGTATGCCAGCACAGGTGTAGACGTTAATACGGCCTTCAACTGGTCAAATGCATTGTCACAATCAACTACGGAAACTTGTTTTTCTTCGGTCAATCTATGGAGTGGCCTTGCGATCTTAGAAAAGTTCCTCACGAATCTACAGTAGTACGTGCTGGCTTCGAGGAACTTCTAAGCTGATGTATGTCGCGAAGACTAGGCGAACTCATCACAGCATGCGCTTTTTCAGGATCAGTGCAAACGCCTTCGGATCAGACGACATGTCCGAGATAGTTCATCTTCTTTCGAAACAGTTTGCACTTAGTCGGACTTAATTTCAATAGAGCTTCCCTCAACCTAGTGAGGATTCTTCTGATGTTTGACACATGCTCTGTGAAGTCTTTCTCAATTATAATTATGTCAGCTAAGTAGACGAGGCAGGCGTGGCAGGACAGTCCCTTCAAAACAGTCTCCATGAGCCGTTACTGGAGGTCCAATAACATCATTCTCTTCCATCTCCTTAATAAACTCTTTCTGCTTTGAAATAGGAAGCCTTCGGGATGCTGTTTGATAGGTGGATGGGTTCCAGTGTCAATTCGGTGTTGCGCGAGTCTCGTTTGCCCTACATGCTTGGACGAAGAAGAGAAGACATCTCGAAATTCTTGGATTAAACTTCTGGCAATCGTCTTTTGATTCCCGTCTAGTTGACGGTCCCCAATCAACTGTTCCATTAGGTTATACACCGACACAGCAAAAGTCTCGCCAGTTCTCCGGTCGATGCTGGTTACGGCAGAGCAGGTAGCAAATTTTTTTCCTTTTCTGATAACTCTTGTCTCATCACTGATGCTGGCCAGTCTCACAGGCATAACCTTTCTGGAAACGTCTATAAGTGACACCCCTACCAGCACTCCTCTCGGGAATTTTCAAAATCAGAAAAATCGGTTACTTCGGACTTAAGTTCCATCTTGACTCAGGAATAATTTCCGGTAAGAACTCTGCTCGAGGTAGCACGACGATGTCTTTTTAAGTCAAGATTCGACACCTGTGACGCTTTTCCGAGTCCAATCTAAACAATGGCACTTCCTCTCCTGTAGATTGGAGCTCACGTTTCTTCAAGTTCAGCATAATGTCGTAGTTCTTCGCGAAGTCCTGCACGGGTCGGTGACGTTGGCGATATACATATATTCTACGCGGATAAATTTTGAATGTTTACTTCGAGTTTTCTGTACGCACTAATCTTATCACGCTTTCAGTCTGTAGGGAAACCGAAGATGCCATATTATGGAGCTGCTTCCTCACACGCCTCGTAATATCTGGACGAATGATCGTCACTCCAGTGTCGAGGATGATACGGCAGGAAATTCCTTCAATATCTCTTTCGACAAGCAGTCTATTGTCTCCTTCCTGCAGCGAAGAAATCTGGTAAGCAGTTAGAAGGGCGTTACCTGTACACGGAAACCTCCGCCCCACGAAATCACCGCAAGCTAGTTTAACGTGGTTCCTCTGTAGATATCTCGTCTCGTTCGGGTCAGTTCCACCTTTTTTGCAATTCTAGCTGCCGAATCTCGATTCCTTAGACTACCGTCCATCTGGAAACCAGAATAGCAAGCATCTCTCGAGTTATCGGATTCTCTTCTCTAAGTCTTCAGTAGTGTCTCGGAGAGCGATAGCACAGACGAGAAGAGCAGTCTTCAAGAAGAATAAGTAGGCTGTCTCTACCTTCATGGAAAACACCAAAGCACTCTTTAGGGTCTTAGTATCCGAAAGTCTAACTCTTGTTGGAATATATGAGTCTCGAATCGTATCCACGAAGTACTCCAGAGCAAATGTAGGACGTCGCCTGGGCAGTCAGGGAAATCAATGAGGGAGAGCCGCTCGATCTCAAACGCCAGTTCCTGCAACGAATCCCTCGACCTCTGTTTCCTGTACTTAAGCTGTGCTCGAGTGTAATCTTTTAGATGTTGATTGCCAAACCTGAATTCTAGGGCGGTCGTCAGGGTGGTCAAATCAGCCCGCCTATCTTCAGGTATCGTCAGTAGGACATCGGCTATTTCTCCTCGAAAGGATGATGCGAGATTGTAGGCTTTTGCGACATCACTACATCCATTTGTTGCTACGACAGTGTCGAATTGGGCCTGGCACAGGCCCCAGGCTCTCTTTCCATCAAAAATGGTAGGAATGGCGGAGATGCCCTCAAGGTCTGTATGCGAGTACAAAACATTAATCGCTCCTTCCTTCTTCGGCACTCCTTTCGTTTCCAACTGCGGAATCCTCTCCTCAATTTCTCGGATATCGGTAGTATTTGACATTTTCACATCTTTAAATGATTTCTTTACTTGCTCAAAGCTCTGTTGAATAGTACGGATCTTCTCATCATTCTTTTGAACCTTCTCCGCCAAAGCATCCACATTGGTGTTGATTAATTCTACAATAATAGCTAGGGCCTGGATGGCCTAGTTGGTAGAGAGTTGGACTCGTACTCCTTAGGTTACGGGTTCGAAGCTCACCAGCCAAAAGATTCCCCGAGCGTGTGGCGATTGGCGCTCGTTAAATCTGTTCGTGGTCGCAAAGTCCTCCATATCGAGAGTAATATCACTGGAGGTACTGGGTCAGAGGTGATCGTTCTCTGTTCCAGGTCTAAATTACGATCTGAGATGCATGAATGTAGTTCGCCTCCTAAAAAGGTCGTACTCTTGGCTCTAGATGGCGCTACTTGTAAAACAAAGAGACGCCTTCCTTAGGCTTAAAATCTGCTGATCGTATCAGCGGAAGCTTGTCCACGGCAAGTACCAGTAGTCACAACAACAACAACAATAATAATTGCTTGGCCTTGTTTCGTCTCTTCTTGCCCTTTTTTCATTTCTTCCTGGCCTTGCTTCATTTCATTAATAAAAAAAAGTGCCTTTCTAAGTGGGTGGGGCTACCGCAAAAAGCACTCATTCTTTCCAGACAACTGTGGAACTTTCCAGCATTATCTAAGAACAAATTTCTTAGCTTCTACGACAGATTTTGACGTGTAGTAAAAACTGTTAGAGATCCTCATTATGTCGCCAACACACATCGCCAAATTGGTCAAATATGGCGATTTTCTGTAGTAAAGCCCTTAGAACGGTCTTTTCTTGCTGATGTACGATTCCGTTAAATTATTTTTATATAATGAAACTATTTACAAATATTTACACAACAATTCATAAATATTTACATCTAATCTACGCAAAATTTATAATATAAAATAAATTCTTGTATAAGCAGTAATTATATTTCTTTTCTTTTATATATGCATCAAAATTATTATATCATGTTGAGTGTCTTCTTTATGACAAATACATAGTACATTTTGCATTGCATATTGAAGTCAAGGAACCAGGTTTGATTTCAGGTGACAACTTTTTAACTAATCAAGTCCAAAATTCGAAGTAGATGTAATAATTCATATGCTTAATTTCATCCATTATTTTTGTTTCAATGGACCAAAGATGAACAAACAATTTTTGTATACAAAATCGATTTTTAAAAATATCAGCAAATTTGGTGGAAAGGTCTTGCTACAAAATTTCTATTAGTAGTTAATTTCATTTTCAAATTATTATGTTAAAATTATCAAAATACAGACTCAATTTTTTTTAATTGGGGATTCGGCAGATTTTTTTAAGTTAATTTTAAAAATATTTATCTAAAAGCAAGAAAGTAAAAAAACAGTTAATAAGGTTTAAAAACAGCTCTTTAGCCATTTCTTTAAGTACTTACACATAATCATCAAACCAGGAAATATAAGACAAATTATGCCCTCCCATTCTATTAGTGTCTTTTTCACAGAATGACAGACATTCAGCAGCAAACTCTAAAATTATTTTATAAAATAATTAATATTCTGTCGCATCTTTTTTGCTTGAATATTTATTGATCATATGCAATAAAAAATAATTTTTAAATTGTATAATACTATTAGATTTAGTTTGTGGAAATCTATATGAAATGTTAATGAAGTCCAATGACAATTATTTCTTAGTTGTTTTTCAGAACTGCTAAACATAATGGAAACTCGACTCAGGAAATCCAGAAAATTTGATGAACAATCAATGAAAGTTTTTATGACGAAATGCTAGTAATGTAAATAAATAATGGCACAAGTAAAAAGAAAAATGCTGTCAGAAAGAGACCAAAATAAATTATAATAATAATAAAGAAATATACAATATAAAGATAATGAATTAAAATGACACAAAAGGAAAAAACATATCCCAATAAATGTTCAGAAAAAATTGATTTCTAGAGAAAAAGCTAAAAAGTGCCAAGTCATCCTCTGTTGGAGATCAAGAAAACACTAGCAAAATTTTATTTTAAAAAATGATAATAAAATATTTAAAAGAATAAAATCAGAAAAGAAAAAGTAATATTTATTTTAGAAAATTTTGAAAAGCAATTACAGTTATGGTTATTTTCAGGAATGTTTGAACAATCTGCCTCATTTGGAGGGGGGATAGGCATATAGACAATGTCATACAGCACTATCTCACAAAACTTTAAAGTACTATTAGGTTATCATCCTGTTGCAGCAATGCAAAAATTTATGAGATACACTATATGACATTGTCAACATCAAAACAGACAAAAAAGGGCTGTAATAATTAGTTATAAAATTTTTTACATGCAAAATTGCACTTTTTCACTAAAAACACCAATAGAAAAAGTTAAAAAAACAAAACTAAACAAAAATATCAGACATAATCCAAATCATTAGTCATTCCTGAGATACACAAAATAAATGTATACATATAAGAAAATTGCTTGTTTAAAGTCATGAGATTTGTGGAGGCATATACAAGTGTTGTAGATCTTTAGGATTTTAAAAGAGGGCAGTAAAAAAGACTATCTTAGAATTGATAAACGAAATGTTAGTCTGATGTAAAATTAGAAGGAAAATTATGTTATTATATGTAGAAATATTTAGCTGTCAATCTCTAATTATGACAATTTACAGACAGAATATCTTTCAAAATTACCTCTCACTCTCTTTTTTTCTGCTCTTTATCCACCAAATGTCTTGTTCTTTTATTATTATTATTATTACAGACTCATTATGTCTTTCAGATTTTTTAAAATTATTTTTTCTTGTTCAAAATGAACTTTAGATACAATTATAATTTTTCAGAATGGAAAATAAAAAATTGTATTGCATACATTTACTAAGTCTGAAATATTGCATTATTAGGAATAAAATAAATTTCACAGAAATAAAAACTTGTTCATTTGATTTCATAAAAATTCAGAAAAATTAGAATCTAAGATTAAAAATAAATATTTTTGTTTATTAGAAAGTCAGAAGCAGCTTTTAAAATAATTTAACAGAATTTTTCTATTTTAAGCTTTGGGTTAATTGCCAGAAGACATAGTTAATATCAACATTAATCTTATGTCTATGCATGTGTATGTGTGTCTGCTTATAACACATTTGATTACTTATTATATATTTTTTAATCATTGATGTGACATATTTAATATTCAGTGATTCACATTTCATCTGATTTCTTACCTTCGAATATCATACATGTACTATATACCAATCATGCAGTGCATTTACAATCTTCATTATATATTTATCATTAACAGACATAATTAATTTATTCATAAAATATGAATGAATTAATTAGCTTAGTTCAGTTAGCTTCATTTTGAAATAATTAAAACAAAATTGACACAAGAGGTTATGTAGATCATTTTTCAGTTATTAAAAAATTCAATAAATTGAAGTAAAAATAAGTGCTTTTACCTTGTGAAAATCATTATTATGTGCTTCCCAATATTGGTGATTCCATGCTTGTGTTTTCCTGCATTGTGAGTAAAATTCTCTTTCCTCCTTAGTAAGTTCTGTAGACTCAGGAAAAACTTTAAGTCTTAATTGAGAAACAGGATGAGGAGGCCCAATCCAAACATTATCATCAGAAACTGGTTTTATCTCAGGTGGGATATCCTTAAAATAAATTTTTACATACAAGATAACTTATCTTAAGTCTTTCCATTGCACTATTTTTCATAAAGTTAGCTAAAATATCAAATGATGATTAATCATTTATTTAGTATATATACACTGAAGTGACAAAAGTCATAGGATAGCAATATGCAAATATACAGATGGCAGTAGTATCGCAGCGAAAAAGTATAAATACGCAGTTCGTTTTCCAGAGCTTTCATTTGTGTTCAAGTTATTCATGTGAACAGGCTTTTCGTGATTTATGGCGGAACGACGAGAATTAACAGACTTTGAACGTGGAATGTTAGTTGGAGCTAGACGCATGGGTCATTCCATTGCGGATATCGTTAGTGAATTCAACATTCCGAGATCCACAGTATCAAGAGTATGAAATTTCAGACTTCCCATCTCATCATGGACAGCGCAGTGGGCGACCACCTGCACTTAAAGACCGAGACCGCCGACGTCTGTGTAGAATGGTCAATGTTAATAGACACGCTACACTTCGTCAAATAACTCCCAAATAACTCGGACGCACGAGGGATTTAGGATGGTTCTGTTAAATCGACCACCATGCCATCCGATTGTGGATGTAGAGGCAATGACCTGGTCCGATAGGACTGTGAGGCGAAATTTGTCTTCCTTGGGTTATGACAGCAGAAGACCGACTCGAGTGCCTTTACTGACAGCACGACATCGCCTGCAGCGACTCTCCTGGGCTCGTGAGCATATCGACTGGCCCCTAGACCAGTGGAAAACCGTAGCGTGGTCAGATGAGTCACGATTTCAGTTGTTACGAGCTGATGGTAGAGTTCGAGTGTGGCGCAGACCCCACGAAGCCATGGGCACAAACTGTCAGCAAGGCACTGTTCAAGATGGTGGCGGCTGCATAATGGTGTGGGCTGTTTTTACATGGCATGGTGGTGGTGAATAGATTTTTCTGGCGCAAGAGCCAGGATTGGCCATGCTGCGCCAAGACACATGGTAGAAATATGTTTCAACACAAATCACATATAAAATGTTTTCTCCATGCAAAGTTATAAAAACATTATGGTAAAAGAAGCTGTTATAAAAAGGTATGAAGATTGAAATAAGAAAAGACATACGTCAAAACGAAGTGTTAAAAAAGTAATGAAATTTATATAAAATAGATAATGTTAATAGCTGCTAAAAATTTGAGAATATTACAATGATGCTGTTCTCCAATGAGTTCACGCAAATCCGGTGATGATGAATTAAAAAAATGCATACGATAAAAATTAAATTTGGGACATTCAATTAAAATATGTTAAACTGTAAGGTTAACTTTACAATCCGAGCACATCGGTGCCCTCTCTCCAAACAAAAGATGTTTCTGAGTAAGGCGTGTGTGACCAATTCTTAGTCTTGTCAATTTTACATCAGTCCATCGAACCGAAGCAACAGGCCACATTCCAATTGTCGGCTTAGTAAAATGCAGTTTATTTTGGATTTCTTTGTTCCAAGAATCTTGCCAAATCGAAAGTATGTGACCACCATACATCTTAATTAGATCAGCATGAGGGAAAGGGCGCTGTAAAACATGCTCAGCGTTTTTGGCAGTAGTGTCAGCCGCTTCATTCCCGATTATGCCAACATGACTAGGAATCCATCTGAACAAGATATCATACCCTCTAGTCTGAAGATCTCTCAGACAGCAAAGAATATCAATTGCAATACGAAGCTTACACTTCAAAAAGTTGCACAGTGTTTCCAAAGCACTAATGCTATCTGAGTAAATGCAGAAACAAGTTTCTTCAGAAAGAGCAATTTTGTCGAGAGCCAACAAAATTGCAAACAATTCGGCAGTCAAAACAGAGCACGAATCATGCAGGCGGTAACTGTATGTAATCTCAGGAAAGACAATACCACACCCAACAGATTGAGATCATTTCGATCCATCAGTGTATATCGGTGTGTAAGCAGAAAGTTGATGAAGGTGAAAATTAAATAATTGATGAAAAATAACAGGAGGTGTAGTAGTTTTATTAAAATTCAAAAACGGGTTAAAATATGAAAAATTCGGATAATCCCAAGGGGAAAAGATAAAAAGTTAATTGGATGAACCTCGATATTTCCAAGACCCAAATCTTGAATATAAATTTTTATTCTTTCATGAAAAGGAAGAATGTTATAAGGACGGGAGTTGTAGAGTCTATCAAGACTAGCAGGCACCGTCAAATTCTGAACTGGGTGTTTGGGGAGAGAAATCACGCGGAAGAAATATCGAACTGATAACTTTCTTCGTCTTAAATGCAAAGGTAAATAATTGGAAATTACGTACAAACTTTCGATAGGTGAAGTCCAAAAGGCTCCAGTGCAGATACGTAATGCCGAATGATGCAATGTATCAAGTCTCCGTAAAATGTTTGAACGAGCAGAACCATATACTTCGCAACCATAATCAATGCGAGAAAGTTTCATAAATGTGAAGCAACGAAAGTCTATCAGCTCCCCAAGCTGTATTCGATAGAACTTTTAAAATATTGAGTTTTTTCTCGCATGCCTTCCGTAAATGAAGTATGTGTGGAAGAAATGAGAGTTTCCTGTCAAACATAACTCCTAGAAAGCGAGTCTCTTCAGTCACCGGAATGGCAGTATTGCGGATATTGACCACAGGATCTGGGTGAAGACTTCGCTTTCTACAGAAATGGACGCAACAACTTTTCTCAGGAGAAAGTGTGTGTCCATTTTCATCGCACCAAGATAAAATGTTGTTGATCGCTATTAGCAGCTGTTTCTCAATCAGAGGCATATGTGATCCTTGATAAGCAATTTGGAGATCATCTACGTACAAGGTCCCGGTTACAGTTGCAGGTAAAACTTGAAGAATTTGGCTAAAATGCACAATAAACAGAGTGACGCTTAAAACGCTTCCCTGAGGAACACCTTCCTGTTGAAGAAAGGTATTTGAAAAACAATTTCCGATTCGAACACGGAAAATACGACAAGATAAAAAGTTTTTGATAAAAACAGGTAAATTTCCCCTGAGACCAAAATCAAATAATGTGCGAAGAATTCCATAACGCCATGTGCGATCGTATGCTTTATTGATGTCGAAAAACACACCAACAAGATGGTTTGGACGTACAAAGGCATTACGAATGTGGGTTTCCAACTGAATAATGTTATGAATGGTGCTTCTGCCCTTTCGGAAACCACTCTGAAAGGATGGAATACAATCGTTTTTTTCCAATTCGTAAACAAGTCTATTGTTAATCATACGTTCAAGAGTTTTACACAGGCAACTAGTTAAGGCGATTGGTCTGTAGTGTGATGGGTTACATGATTCCTTTCCAGGTTTCAAAATCAGTATTACAACTGCTTCATGCCACTGGGAAGGGAATGTTTGATCTAGCCAGATTCTATTAAATAAATAAAGAATGTTAGTTAAGGAATCTTCAGTCAGATGGCGCAACATGTTGTAAGTTATTCCATCCGGACCAGGGCTAGAATCATGAACTTGAGATAAAGCTTTTTTCAATTCAGAAATTTGAAATGCACTATTATATGGATGAAAATTAGGGGTTTCGAAGTGGAGATTTACCTTTTCAGCGCGACTCTTAGTTGCAAGAAATGTGGGATTATACGAGTCTGTGCTTGAAACCTTCTCAAATGTTTGCGCGATAACATTAGCAACATCTGTAGGGGAAGAGTATGTCATATGTTCTATATTTAAAACTGGAAGAGAAAACTCCTGGTAAATACCATTTGCTGCCTTAACTTTTCTCCAAAGTTGCTTACTGGTTGTAGAAGTGATAGAGGAGACAAATTGCATCCATGATTCCCTTTGGCTACGACGTCGAATGCGTCGTGCATTTGCTCACGCTTTTTTAAAGGGAATAAGATTCTCTGTCGTGGGATACCTACGAAAAATTCCCCATGATTTCCTTTGAATCTTGTAAGCGTTACGGCATTCATCGTTCCACCACGGCCGATGAAAGTTTCGTAGATGGGGTGAGCTCTTAGGGATAGCAACGTCTGCAGCACTTATAATTGTGTTAGTAACATTTTGAGTAGCTTCAGTTACATTTTCAACAGCAACCATTGCTTCTGTAATAACAGCCAGTTCAGTGAATGTTTCCCAATCTGCTCGCTAGAATGCATAGCGTTGAGGATGTTGAGTTCCACAAGTACTATCAGCATGAGAGACAATGAGAGGGAAATGATCACTATTCAACAGACTATCGCCAATGCTTAAATTCAGCATCGGGAAAAGCGAGGGAGAACAAATACCAAGGTCAACACTGTGAAAAGTATGTGTCGGCTCATGGAAATGCGTTTTCTCATCATCATTAAGGAGACAGAGACAATTTTCCGAGATAAATTCTTCAATGTTTTTTCCTCGAGAATTTTAGGTATCTGCACCCCATAAAGGGCTATGGCCGTTAAAATCGCCAATCAAGAGAAATGGTTTAGGAAGTAGATCAACTAAAGCATTAAGGTCGTTTTGACTAATAGTTTCATTTAGCGGTTGATAAATACAACAGACTGTAACTAGAGTCCTAACATGAACCTGGGTAGCCACAGCCTGCAGAGAAGTATGAAGAGGAAGTGGTGTACTGGGGAACTGGTTGGAGGTCAAAATACAAACTCCACCGGAGCTAATTCTCCCAGTATCAAAATCTTTCCGCACAGAATGGTAACCACGTATCTTAAAAGGAATATCTGACCTCAGGTAAGTTTCCTGAAGGGCGAAGCAAACAGGTTGAAAGGAATTCAGTAAAGCCTTAATGTCTGCAATCTTGTTCCTGGCACCACGACAATTCCAAGACAGAAAATTAACCATAAAGTAAGCCGAAAGGGACAGGAAAGGGAATTTTACTTGGGTTTTTTTTAAAAACTTTGATTTGAAAGGCTTCGATGCAAGTTTCTTCGAGTCCGAGCTTTCGCGGTCTTGATCCATGTCACTTAAAGTGTCATCAGATGGATGAATTGTAAGACCGATGAATTTTTCTTTATCATAAACTTTATTTCTTTCTTTATTTTTATTAACAGAAAGTTTTAGATTCGTCTTTTCTTTTAGTGTGTTTTTTAGTTTTTTCTGTTTTCGAGAAGTGGACGATGTTTCTTCCTATGATTTTTTTATTTCCAATAGCGCTAACCATTCGGTCATCTTAACAGTAATTGTTTTCTCTGTTTCTTCAGAGAGATGAATATTAGAAGAAGATTCAGAAAGTTTATTTATTGTTGACTTCGGTTGCGGTAAACTGCTTACGGTTGGAGTTTTTATCGGGGAAGAAAAAAATGGAAACTTTGTTGCAGGAGTTTGTGTTTCAACGACTTTTTAAGCTTTTTGGTAGGATAATTTTTGATTAACTCTGATTGATTGAATTTGTTTTTCTATTGTCCATTTGGTGCAATTCTTTGAGTATGCAGGGTGATTTCCTTTGCAATTAAAACACAGCGGAATTTTTGCATGATGCATCCTCGTGACCAGATTCAGAGCAACGGGCACAGTTTACAGTAGTGGATCGACAACTAGTTTTAGAATGGCCAAACCTCTGGCATTTGAAGCAACGTAGAGGATTTGGTACATATGGGCAGACTTTACAATTTAGATAGCCCGCTTTTATAGAGGTTGGAAGATTAGTCGTACGGAAAGTTAGAATTATGTGCTTGGTGTCAAATATTTCAGTGCCTTTTTTAATTTTGATGCGTTTAACGAGTTGTACTCCTTGGCTAGATAAGCCTTGGATGATCTCAACTTCGGAAGTGCCGACTAACTCAATTTCGGATATTACTCCTCTACAGGTATTCAATGTATTGTGTGGTGTCACATTAACTGGATGATGTAGAAATGTTTTAGCCAAAAGGAATGATTTTGTTTGCAGTGATGAAACAGTTTCAATTAAGAGGTCACCAGATCGGAACTTCTTTACAGATTTCGGTTCACCACCAATGCTTTTAATTGCTTTCTCAATCATAAATGGTGAAGTGTTTTGCAACTTGTCTTGAAAAGATATAATTAAAAAACGAGTATAAGAAGCCAGTTCGTCAACGGTAAATATCGGTGAATCGTGATGAAAAGAACCCATATGATATTGGAAAAGATTCAGGCTCGACGGCACCACCCACCACGGAGCCCAACAAGGGATGGCAGCCACTGGCTCTAGACATTCCCAGCCTCAGCGCTTACCATGGTGCTAGCCGAAACCTATACGCTGGGAGTCCCCCCCCCGGAAACAGTGACCACCCTTAACGCTAAGCCCAAGGAGTGACCCCTTCGCTTGATCCCCTTGAGCAGCCCAGTCAATTGTCTAGGATACCGGCCGATTGATACATCAGGGACCGAAATGTACCACCCGTCCAATGGGTTTCCACGCACGGCCAACACGTGAGGTTGTGGTTGTGAATGAGAAGCAAGAAGCAATAAAAAAGGCGACAGCTTCCCCTGGAGAGCTCCCTCGACGGCAGGCGAGGGAAAGAAAGAAAAAATCCACAATTAATACTTGCAAACCAAATCTTAAATAAATAAGATAAAAAACAGCTATCCAAAATACAAAATAATCAAAATAATATCAATTTGGAAAAGTTGGAAAGAAATGATGTAAATACAGAAATGCAAATAATAATAATAATAATAATAATTACTCTGTAGTCTCGACGTAAGGAAATTAAGAATAGATGAGAAAAGATCGCTAAGGCTTCCCGGGAGCGCGACGCCCGTAATTACCAAAGAAAGTAAACCCTTTGAGATAGGAAAAGATCCCTGGGTATCTCGGGGTTGGGACACCCGTATCCACCTATAGAAGGTGAGCCCCTGAGGGGTTACATGGCATGGACTCGGTCCTCTGGTGCAACTGAACCGATCATTGATTGGAAATTTATTATGTTCAGCTGATTGCAGATCACTTGCAGCCATTCATGGACTTCACGTACCCACACAACGTTGGGATTTTTATGGATGACAATGCGCCATGTCACCGGGCCAGAACTGTTCGCGATTGGTTTGAAAAACAATCCGGGCAATTCCAGCGCATGATCTGGCCACCTAGATCGCCCGATATGAATCCCATCGAGCATTTATGGGATATCATCGAAAGGTCCGTTCGTGCCCAAACTTCACCATCCACACTTTCACAATTATGGACGTCTATACAGACAGCATGGCTCAATATTTCTGCAGAGGACTTCCAACGACTTGTGGACTCCATGACACGTTGAATTGTTGCACTTCGCCGGGCAAAAGGAGGACCGACACGATATTAACAGTCATCCCATGACTTTTGTCACTTCAGTGTATTTATGTATAATATTTAGTTTAATAATTTAAATATTCATATTATGATGAAAGGAGTAAATTGTAGCAGCTTATTTAAAATACTTTATAATGGTAAAAGGAGATTAAAAAAAAAGAATATTAGAAATTTTCAGGTTTATTCAACTAACTAGAGAAATTTTGAGATGCCATCTATAATTAAAACTATCAGCTACAATTAAACTCTTAGTCAACAAGATGTGAATTTGTTAATTAGAAGCTCTGTAATGAAATACTTTGAATACTAGCTATACCATGTTTAAACAAAGGCAATGAATGAAATGAAATTTATAGAAAATATGTAAATAAATCTTGAGAACTACATTTTCATTTTAAATCCAACTTAAAATAAAATACAAATGCCAAAAATTATCACTTATTTATTAATATAATACTGTATATATTTACTTGAATCTATTATATCTACAGGGGCGGCCAAGATTGTTGAAACCCCCTAGAAAAAGTTCATTTTTTGATTTGACAGCTCACTTCTATAATATATTTAGCATATTAATATAAAATTATAAATCATGAAAAGATAAATTAATTATAAACACAATGAAATAAAGTGTGTTTAATCGTAGCCTTCGAGAGATAAGGCCGCAGCGAAGAAATATTTAATAGCTCTGACGTCATCTCCGGTAGTGATGCTTCCATGATTCTTCTGACTCATGCTTCGTTCATTTCGTTCTTTTCCCGCTTTGATTGAGTGTGGAAATTTAGCAACTTTGTTTTTCGTATTTCTTTCTTATCACTAGTTTTGTGGCTTATTAAAATGCCATTCACTTGTTGTGTACCCAACTGTAAAGGAAATTATAAAACTGGACCCAAAGTTTCAGTTTTTAATTTCCCGAAAGATGGGGAACTGCGAAAACGTTAGATTGCCGCCATTCACCGAAAAGATTTTGAACCCAACAAAAACAGCAAGGTATGTTGACTATTTCGTCAATTTTATTAATATCTTTTAAAATATTTGTTTCATAATATAATGTAAAAATAGGGTTATCTTCTTATTTCCTTTAAAAATAAGATATTGGTTTTACATTTTAACAGAATCTAGTGCTAATGAGATTTTCTTTGTGAATTATTGTTACTGTTTGATAATTGTATTTTTAATATCATTTATTATTGTATTTTTATTTTATATAATATACATGTGTGTATATTTATCAAGTTTGAAATGCTAATTTTCGGAAATATGGCTAATGTATGTTTAGAATTAGGGTTAATTTTCAAAAATGTGTCGAGTGCACTATTGATCGAAATCAAAAACTTTTTTTCATTGGAACAATAATATTCAGATTTCCTTTCCCTTTGTATGGATAATTGAAAATTGATATCTAAAGTATTACAATTTTATTTATTACAATTAAGAGTTTCAGAAGTTCCCAATTATTTTACAAGAGTCACTTCTGTCTTGGCATATCTTAATTTAATAAATGTAATTTGCAGTTATGTCAGATTAAAAAGTAATGTATTTCTTTACTATTGTTTTATTATTTTTTATTGTAATCTATCTTGTTAATTTCTATTCATTTTACCTGCTAAGTAAAACAAAAGTAAACAATGAATCAGTTTTAATTTGCATTTAGGTTTTTGTTATTATAACTTTTAAAGACTAATTTTGTATTTAAAATGATAAAGTTGATGATAACTAATATAAAAATTATTTTATGTTACAGGTTTGTGAGCTGCATTTTGTAGATGATTATGTAAAAGAAGCTCATGGGTTTAATATAAAAACAGGTAAAATGCTTACTGCACCATTGGATATTAATAAATTAAGGAAGGATGCCATTCCTACAATTTTTTATGGATATCCAAATTATTATCAAGCTCCAAAGTTCCACAGAGATTGTCCTGCAGTAAAAAGAGAGGAAAGAGAGCAGTCTGCTCTTATTCAAGCTATTGAGGATAGTATTAAAGAAAAAGAAAGGTATGAAAAATCCAGGTCATTTGGCTCGCATATTATATGCTGCTGAAAGAAATGTTGTCTCAATGGTCTGGCTTAAGTGATAGACCAGAGATAACTGGCTTTCACTTGAGCTCTAGTCTTTTAGGACATTGTCATTTCAATTATCAAATACTGAGCAGAAATTTCTGGCTTTATGAAAGGTTAGTGAATTTTTATTCTCTTATATTATATAGATATTTGTGAAATGTAAAGACAATTTATCAAAGATTATATTTACAATAAATCTTTGTGTATTATTGTTGAACTTCCTTTTTTGAGAAATTTAAGTAAATTATTTAATTTATTTTTATATTTTAAAGAGGTTAGTAGAAAAAGCTATATCAACTGATTGTCACTGTAGACCTTGTGTTGTTGAGGAAAAAAAGAATTTTGACATTAGAAATGTTGGCTATAGTAAAATCAATCTGAAAATCAAAAATTGTGCACTGATGTTTTGATGTTAGTAAAATTATACTGTAAAATTTTTCACCTATGCATCATATCAGGCATAACATTTGAAATGGAGAGAGATAGTTTGCATGGATGTCATGATCTTACAATTTGCAAACTAATATCTGAGGGAGTAATGTAAACAAACACTATTTTTCTTTAAGATATTGGTCTTTTATTTGATTTTGATTCTTAATCACAAATAGTTTAAATTTGTTTATTATATTTGTAAATATTCTCTCAGGAAATATACACTTTAAATCAAACAATATTTTAATTATAAAACGGAGAAATATATATAATTTTTAGTGGTTAAACTAAGTAATTGATACAGGATAAATTTTATTATCTTTCCTCCTCAAGAAAACGGACAAAATTTTTTTTAATGCATTGCAAAATTTACAATTTATTTTGTAAAGAGATACTTTTATCCTAACTTTCTGCTTTAAAAGATTAAAAATACTCCCTTTTCTTTAAACCATCGGAGCATTAAAGATAGATCCATGTTTGGTAAAGTTACGTTGGCTTTTATTTATTTTTAATCAACATTTTTAATATCAACAAAGAGGAAATAGGATTTTAGAATACCTCCTTTGAATTTAAAGTGAAATTCCCAACAAATATTGAAAATAAAAGGAAATGAATCCCCATATAAAAGGGAGACAACACAATTTGTGCAAGAGTGCGCTATTCCCGAATCGGTAGACTCGCCCTAGCGACGATGACGTCACGAAGCAGCACTGAGGCCTTATCTCTCGACGGCCACGGTTTAATTGTCTACATTCTATCAAAAACTACAGCTAAATAATAAGAGAAAATACGAACAATTTGTGTGGTTTGATACAAGTTGATTTTCTTCAATTGAAAACAGCTAATCAGCTTGAGTGTTTAGAAAACCAATTAGGTATCAGTTCGTTTTCGAAATGAATTCATCATATTACAGAAGAATAAAACTCTTGCAATCAATTGTTAAAATTTAAGTGAAAATGTCAGTGTGTTAAATTATTGCTGGTAAAGGGGTTGTTTTTATTATTTTCTTTCATTTAATGTTTATAAAATATAACAAAATTAAGAAAAAAACTGGCATAAAGTGTTGATAGATCACCTAGAAAGCAATGTAAACTAGTGCTCTGTGATCAAAACTATAGGTATGGAAAAATAAGAAGAAAAATGATATATACATATACATATATATACATACATACATACATACATATATCTTTATATATAAAATTCTTCTGTGCGTGTGTATGTGACGGAACTCCTCCTAAACGACTGGTCCGATTTTGATGAAATATTTTGTTTGTGTTCAAGTGGATTCGAGAATAGTTTAGATTCACAATTCAGTCCACTACAAAATGTAGAATTTTAATTATTAATTAAAAACTAACTTTCCCGCCAAAATAACTTCCTTCCCCCATCGCGAAATGAGTAAGGTTTAAGGTTTTTTTTTCTAACAGTGATGAGGTTAGGCTTAACATGTTTCCGATCGATTATTTCAAACGATTTTTTTTATTTTCATTGCATTTAAAATTAAGCATCGTTAATTAATAGACCTTTCAGGTTCATTCTGAAGTACTTTTAAGTTAAAATAAAACCGAATAAAGGAAATTCAAAATTTCTAACCTGCCCAACTCATGTGGGAAAAAAAATGCCTTTTCTGCTGATGAAGTTTAACGCATGCGCATTTTGTTGAGAGCTTTATTTAAACGGAGACTAAACTATTGGTTTGCTGTTTTGTTTTACTTCGGATAATCGCTATTAAAAGGTTAGTTATGTTGCTTTTGTAATGAAACAGTATTTCTGTTATATATTTTTAAGTACATCTTTTTTTTATTAAAGTTATTTTAAGTCGTACTAATAAGTAATTGCCAAATGAACAAGGCTTCAGTTTTTTTTCCCATACTAACAGTTCGTCTTAACATGTTTTCAAGATTCTGTTTATATATTTTTTTAAATTTTTGCTGCCTTTGAAATCCAGAAAAATGTCATTTTCAGCACACTATTCTTCGAAATGAAATAAATAAATATATTTTCTAAAAAAGTAAAAGCAAAATATAGTTTTCTATTTCACAGCATCCATATTATTAATTTTATAAATCAACTTCATGAAAGCAAAGTTGTTTAATTCATACAGAGTATTCATTCAAATCCGGAAAAACGGCCAATTTTTAAATAGGTACAAATATTGTTTTGAAATTTTCATGATATTTTGCATACTTGAATTAATTCAAAATGTGCTTTTCCCTTTAAAACTTGATATTATTGACTTTTTTTGAAAAATGTTAAAAAATCAATGCAATAATATTATTTGAGGTCTTCAATAAAAAAAAATATAAGATACACAATTCATCTATAAATGCAAATTATATCATTATATGTTCATAAAGCATAAGATAAAAGTTTCAGAGTTGTAACTAAAAATAGAATCTGCACTGAGTATTTGAAATTTTGAAGAGTATCACAAAATTTCATTTTGAGAAAAAGCTAAAAATACATTTAAATGTACATTTACAGAGCAGAAACATAATTGAAATAATTTAAATTTATTAAATATTCATGTTTATTAAAAGAATAGTTTATTTTATGAAATATATACATCTATACATTTATAATATTTTTATAAGAGTTCTCAAAAAATATAAATGAAATACTATTGGTGAAACCAAACCAACTCCCTTTTTTCATCATCATCATCAAAAAAAAGTTCAAATAAAAATTAGACTTTCTTAATAACATTTCATTAGCCACAAAAATTAATTTATATTCATATAACATTTTTAAACTATATATGCAGCCTTAAACAAATATAATAAAAATTTGAAGGCAAATCAAAATACACCTGTTGCATAAATTATGTCCTCATGTTTTTCTTCTAATTTGACATGTGTTGATTTTTTTATTATATAGCTGAAACTATGAATTCAGTTCCTTTAAAGCTTGAACATTGCAATGTGAAATTTATTTTTTTATATTTATAACAAATCAATTTTTTTAAAAAAAATAATGCACAATTTATGTATAATATTTTAAGATTAATTGCTTGTATTTTCTATTTAAAATTTCTCACTTTTTTCCCTAGTGTATCCAACTGCTCCTTTCTCACATTCCATAGACTAAAAACATTATTGAACATTTTAATATTAATATACTGTGCACAAGATCGATTACACTTTTTACTTTAAGTAGTTCAAAATTTTTAAAATAAGAATAAATAAAATTTCTTTCTATGTCACTAGAGCTTAGTATAACTTACAATTTTTTTAAGGTTAAAGTTTTTTTAAGGTTTGTTTCAAAAAATATACTTAATTAAAGTTCAAAAATATACTTAGTTTTTAATAAAGAGAACTGAATTTAAAAATATATTTTCTTTCCAAAATTTTTCTAAAATGCATATAACACTGGTCAACAGTGATTTTGTTACATGGCTAATATTTGCTGAGTCTTATTTATTTTTGGGCGCTGAATCCAAATATGAAGTCAGAATTTCTCCATCGGGCTTAGTTTTTTTGTAATACCTCTTTCTGTATTCCTAGCAAGGTCATTCAGGGCATGAACCATGTGAGTGAAATATACTTATCTCTAATTAATTTATTATGTTACTGCAATTATATTGATGAAAATTAAAGTAAAATAACTTATCAGTTTAATAACAATTCATTACAAGCGACTAAAACAATAAAATTAATGTTATTATATGCAGTACATCATACAGTAAGATAGGGTTCGATTACATCACCTATTAGTCACACCGCATGAGTCACTCATCATACTCCATGAATTACAATGTTGATGACTCAGCACTGGAGTCCATTAAACAAACACTGTCAATTGCTGACTAAGAATGAGTAACTATTGCAACAGTTTAGTGCGAGCTCCCATGTGAATACGTTCATGGTGCAACTACTTTTCTAACTACTTATAATACATTTTGTATCGCGTCAGTGTAGCTGTAAACATTATGTGTGTATGAAGTTTTAACATTTTTGCAATTTGTGTTTGTCAGTGGGTATATAACAGTGAACTTATAATAAAAATGCCACAAAATTGTATAAACCATCCAAATAGTTTCTGCTACATCTGTGGTGAGTTAACATTAAAGTCTCAGAGGAGAAATATAACTCCACCGATAAAAAAAGCATACGAGTTATATTTTGGATGTAAAGTTGGCGATCAAGACAAATCCTGGGCACCTCATATTTGTTGCAATTCTTGTGTAACATTGTTAACTGGATGGCTGAATGGATCTCGTCACATGACGTTTGCAATTCCAATGGTTTGGAGGTAACCAAAGGATCACTCAATGGACTGTTATTTTTGTACAACGAAAATATCCGGTATTACAGCTAAGACAAGACATACGGTTACATATCCTAATATTCCTTCTGCTTTAAGACCTGTTCCTCATAATCCACAACTCCCAATTCCAGTACCACCAAAAACATGGGAATTAGATGAAGATGCTGTTACTGATCAAGATAAATCAGATTTATCTAATGATGAAGATACGAGAGACACAGACTTTTTAGACAATACAAACGTAATACCACACTTGATAAATCAGTCAGAATTAAATGATCTCGTTCGTGATCTACATTTATCAAAAAATCAATCAGAACTTCTTGCATCACGTCTGAAAGGATGGAATCTTTTGCAACACGAAACAAAAGTATCTGCTTTTCGTGACAGACAGTGTGATTTTGAACGATTCTTCAGTCAGTATAAGGACTTAGTTTACTGTCACGATGTGGACTCTTTACTTGAAGCTTTTGGACACCTTCACCATCCTGATGAGTGGCGTCTTTTTATCGACTCTTCAAAACATAGTTTGAAAACAGTCCTTCTTCATGTAGGAAATAAATACCCATCAATCCCTGTAGCTCATGCAGCAAACATGAAGGAAACATACGAAAACATGAAACTTGTGTTGAATATGATTAAGTACGAGAAACATTTATGGCATATTTGTGGAGACCTGAAAGTAATAGCACTGTTACTTGGTTTACAACTTGGGTATACGAAATTTTGTTGTTTCTTGTGTGAGTGGGACAGCAGAGACCGCATTAATCATTACGTCAAAAAAGAGTGGCCAAAACGAGAAAGATTGGCTGTGGGAAAGAAGAATGTTGTACACCCAGCACTAGTAAAACCTGAAAAAGTGTACCTCCCGCCTCTACACATTAAGCTAGGCTTGATGAAAAATTTTGTTAAAGCAATGGATTGTGAGGGGAATGGATTTCAGTATCTAAGAAACAAGTTCCCTAAATTAAGCGAAGCAAAGATAAAAGAAGGTATATTTGTTGGTCCAGATATAAGAAAATTAATGAGTGATACTGAATTTGAAAAAAATTTGAATAACTGTGAAGTTGCTGCTTGGGAATCTTTTAAAAAAGTTGTTAAGAACTTCCTTGGAAATTACAAGGCAGATAACTACAGAGGACTTATAACTGAGCTTCTAAAGAACTATAAAGCACTTGGGTGTAATATGTCACTAAAAATCCACTTCTTAGATTCACATCTGGATTTCTTTCCCCAAAATCTCGGAGCTGTGAGTGATGAACATGGTGAATGCTTTCACCAGGAAATATCTGCCATGGAAAAACGCTACCAGGGAAAGTGGAGTACAAGAATGCTGGCTGACTACTGCTGGAATCTCATGACTGATGCACCTACTGCAGAATATACCAGAAAATCAAAACGAAGCAAATTTTAGGTATGTAGAAATTTCACATATACATCATATGATCATACCATAGTAAAATGTTTTTTCAAACAAAGTAATTGCTTATTACAAAAAAACTATGCCCGATGGAAAGAAATCGTTTTCATATTTGAAATCAGCGTCAAAAGTACTATAAGATTCAGCCATTTTTGTTCTTGTAACAAACAAAAACCAAAATTTTGTTGTCCAGTGTAATTATTAAATTTTAAAAATACAATTTGAAATCTGATAATAATTTTTTTGGATAAATTAACATTGGGTATGGTTACCGAGAATTTAATATGCAAGTGTTAATATTCACTTATAAGTTAACTCATTTGTAAGAGTCAATATAATCAGTAATTTGTCCATACATTACTACTTTTTAATGTAATAATATTACCATTCTAATTATATTATGATGAAAAATAAATCACTTTATTTCTTAAATATTTTCAGCTATTTTTCTGAAAATATCTTCATAAAGCTAGATACCTGCATGAATTCTCAATAAACGGCACTATTCGTTATTAAAGATAAGCATTAGGAGGGGGGAGACTATGGAATACACACACACACACATATATATATATATACATGTTCTATAATTCATGAATGAATTTAAGGTTTCTCAATCCATAGATCTTAAAACTGTTTTTATGGGGCAAATTCACAAAGATCTGGTTCTGAACATTCATCAGCGGCAACAACAATTTTAAACTTCTGTGGCATAAATATCATGATCTTATGAAGTATGGCACAATAGGGAGAGGGTTTTATGAGGCAGAGCATTTCTGGAAAGTTTACTTGGAAGAAGGAAATCCTAACTCGTCACTGGCACAGCATTTGTACCAGCCAGTGAGGAAAGGTAAAGTAACCTAAAAGCTAAAGGTTAATAGCTTTTTCAAAAAATATACGGGCCAAACATTCAATACTTACAAGATCTACCAGTGAAGCACACAGAAATAACTATATTCATGCTTTTCAAACAAACAAGGAGTAACAAGTGAGAAATGAAGCAGATCATTTATAAATTGCAAATTCACATGTTCCAGAATCTCAAGACAAACATACAGCAAGAATTGTAAGATTACATTTATCTGCCACCTAATTTTGTACATCAGAATCAGAAGACCAAAATTGAGACAACTATTTTTAATGGAAAGCTGAATAGGGAAGATATGGTCATTACATGCATTCCCATAATTCTGATCATGTTTTTTGATTTCAAATAACAACAGTTCCTCATTCGACTTATATTTTCAATAACCATCAACAAGATGAAATGTCAATCTCTTTAAATGTGCAAATCGAATCTAGAAATTCATGTTTTTTTATATGACCAATTGTATGTCGGATTTTTAGAAATTGAACAGCCAAAAAACTTGTTTTTGCTGAAGACAGAAAAATAAAAATTGTCTTAACTATAGCACTTAAATAATAAAGTAAAAATAAATAGAATTAATAATATTTATACTTCTCTTCGACACAACAACTAGCAAGTAACAACTAGCTAAAATAACATAAAATAATTTTAAGTTGAAAAGAGTATGCTTTTCAATAAAAATTATTCTATTTATAGAAAAAAAAATTATCTACAAGTATTTTTATATGTTACTACTTAATATATCTTGATGTTTAATGCAAATATATATGATAGGAGGTAAAAGTTGATTCAATTGATAAGAATTGGGAGGTGCAAGATTAAAATCTAATTATTGTCAACAGGTATATCATTATAGAAGATAAGCAAAGCCTTTTGTCCACAAACAAATGTATCTGTAATTAAAAAAAATCTTCCCGATGTTTAAATTAACCTTTTTTATTTCCTTGTAGGTCACTTATCACTAACTAATTAATCTAGTCAAGCATAACAATTACATAACTTCACACGTTTCTTGTTAATAATGTTTTGCTTACAATAAGTTAGAATTATTTTCTATGAAATTATTAGTAATTGGTTTCAAATTAAAACTGTATAATAAATGAAAAATTCAATTATTCCTTTATGCATAGTTTTTTTTTTACCTAAAAAAGTTATATAATTCAGGCTACTAACATGAATGTTATTTCTTCAGCGATCTTGTGTTATATCGCTGAAGAAATGACATTCTTATTAGAAATGCTAATGAAAATATGGAAGAAATTTAAAGAAACAATTAAGAAAATGAAATACCGAATAAAAATAATTCCAAAATGCACATTATAAAAATTCCATTCAGTGGTATTTTAAACATATAGATTTCCGGCTTTAATCTAAGTATCAATATACAAAAACAAACCATGTACGAAAGAAGAAAAAATTCACCTTTAAAAAAGGAAATTCAATGTAACTTACTGGTCTATTACTTCGGAGCAAAGAAACGCAAAGGTGAAACTCAACTCTATTTTGTTTCTGTGTGCTTAAATAATATAAAAATTTATTTTGCTTCAAAAAATATATTTTATAACGAAGGAGACAATCTCTCAAATAGTGCATACTGCTAAACTTCTTTTAATGGAACAATAATTTGCAAATTCGTTTCTTCCAACTTTACTGGTGGTTCGTTCGCGAACGAACGGGACCAAACCAACGGGTCACCTAAGTGAACGAACTGAATCGGGTCGCCATTTTCTGGATTAGTCGTTCGTTCGCCAACGACTGTGCGGACCACAGGCGTCTACATCTTTAGAGGAGATTTTCTGATTTTTGAGTATGATGGTCATGTGATGCAATGACGTTTTATCCGTAATTTTTCCCTACAGAGATGGCTATGATATTTTATCCCCCCCCCATCACGAATAGTACCGAAGATTGTTTTGAACCTGTTATCAATGAATTTTAAATTATAATAATAACGCTATGGTAGTATTGTTACTTGCGATTAATCTTAAATATGATTGTATTTTGTTTTTTTAAATAGTTTGAATGTGTTTTCGATTACTTTTAATATGGATGTAAAAATTGTTCCAATATTTCTGTTATGTAAATTATCCATGTCAGTTCAGCAGATGAAGGATTATATGGTAGTTCTAACTAATACTTGTCTTTTTAAAAAATAACTTCTTACAAAATCTTCTATGCCATTTATTTCAAATCATTAGGCTTGCAAGATACATTTAAAAAGCCCTGTTTAATTTACATGAAATATTTTGTTCATATATTTTTATGTAGTTTACATATGATGATAATAAGATAATACATATGATGATCTAATACACAACTATTTCTATAATTAAAAAAAAGTTTTCTATTGTTCATTGATTTGAAAGGTGGACAAAAAATTATCCTTGCTTGTTTGAATTAATTTCGCATCTCACTGGGAATTGAATGTATGTTGTGTATTCACCTAGGTAAAAATCTTCTTGCTTTTGATTTCTTAAGATTTTCAAATTATTTTTAATAGAATATTATGAAAGTTATTCAAGATTGTTTGTTATTGCTGAAGTCTGATACAACAACCTCTTAAAACAGAATGTTTTCCTTATATTTTTAAGAAAATGCTTTTCAATTGAAAGTAAAAAATTTTATTAAAAACATTCTTTATATTCAATGGTCATGCATATGTAAAATTACAGATCTTTTTATTCTGTAGTAGCTATGACTTCATAATTTAGTGGCAAGAAAAGCACTATAAACAATATTTTTAGATATCTAGAAAGAAAAGAATCTAAATGATTAAATACTTAATATATTTTATTATATTTGAGAATTTTGTAAAGATAAATATTTGATGATTATTAAAAGATGTCAACTGCTAATATATATTTGAAAATGAAAGCTTATATATTTTTAATTGAGGTGGTTAATTTCAATTTTATATATATATCAGTAATTGATTATATTTTAGTCGTAATCATTAACGGGTCAAAGAAAACTCAAAAAGCTTGGAGCTGACTATAATGAAGGTTTAGTAAAATATCAAAGAAAAAAGTACCATTTGTTAAATGGGTACTTACATATTAGACTGTCATTGCCAATGGTTTAGTACTCATTGGTGATGGATTCAAGTTTGGCAATAAACTGTCTATGTGAACAAAACGGATGACAGAAGGTTTGAACAATTTTTTAAATAATAGCAGTTTTTTGCCATTATTGGCAGTTAGTAACTCAAAAACGACAGCTTCAAATTTGACAATATAGATTGACGGTCTTAGTAAAAGTACCGTTAAATGTTATTACTTCAGATTGTTATAATTCTTTAATGGAAGGTTAATTTTATATTTTCTATAATTATCTATATAGATTTCCAAATGATGCACAAATTTAATTACATAGCAATTATTAACTTTTATTCTCATTGAGACATGAATTAGACTCTCATTTTAATTTAAAAAACCGAACAAAAAATGATAAAAAGTACCAACAAATTATTATGGAACTAAAAGACACTCTTATTACAGGATAAGCAATTAACTGTTTCATGAATATTGGTTTGATGATAACCAATTTAATTATGTTGTACTTAAATTGAACACGAAATATTTTAATGATGCAAAGGATAAATATGCATCAATTCAACTGTTTAATATTATGTTACGGTTTTTCTGCAAAACGATGTGATTAACTTGAAAAAAAATTTATATACTGTTTCAACTGTTGTCTAATTGAAATTTTGATCAATTAGCTTTCATTCTAAGTAGGTGAAGGATTTTTTAAAATATTATACGTCATGATTTTAAGCCATATTCTTTTACCTTGGACTGAAATTTTAACTTCTTTTTTGCCTATACCAGTTATTCTGTAAAGCATTTTTGAAAATATTGTTTGATTTAAGAGCTCCATCAAGTTTCTGTATGTTTTAAAGTTAACTATACATGTATATATATATACTCAATGTTTTAAATTTACTTAAAGAAAAAGAAAGCTGACAAATAGGCAATTTAAATCTAACTGATCCAAATAATCTTCTAATTATAAATCTGTTATGACATTGAGATAAATTTGCTGAATATCCTCTTCTTACTTTGTCTTAAATTCATTTTTTAAAGCATTTTATCATATACTGCATTGTAGAATAGGATAAATTTACTAATTTAGCATTACCTTAGATTGATTTTCCTACTTATAGTTAAAAATTATCACTTTTTGAATGCAGATGGAATAAGTAGATTACAAACAAAATAAATTTTTTTCAGAAAAATTAGATATCAGTTCTTTTATAAAAAAGAAAAAAACAAGTTTAAGAAATAAATCAAGATTTTATAGTCACTAAAAGAATAAAATAACTTACAAAATGAATAATTCTATTAAGTACATAATATAATGAAAAATTATAAATTATATATAAATGAAAAATACTGGCACATATTAGGCTTTTCAGTCAATTGGAACTGTTACAGAAAAATCATGATATTTTCTCATTAAGTTTATTTATTTAACATAAAACACAAAGCAGTTTTAAGAATCATTTATAAGAATAAACTAGTAATTTTATTAACAAGGAGTAGTTTTGTATTAATACATATGATCAAAGGAGCTGTTATTTGAACAATATATTTCTTTTAGAACAGACTTTTTATCTTTGGCTTCTGCACAAGAGGGATTAGATAATTTTATTTTTTTTCTGTTACTAGGCTTCTTAACAGAATGAAAATGCTTTTGTTTTATAATCTTTTTATTCCATGGTTCAGAATTAGCAATCTGGGATTCTAAAATGCTTTCCCCAGTAATTTGCATCAAGTGTTGGATAGCATTTAAATGACTATTAATTTGACAAGCAACACTTTCATCCATATCTGGCAGAGAATTTAATTTTCCACTTAGAGAACTTATTTTTAATTTATTTAATTCATGCAGATTTATTTTATTACTATTACTAGATTCAGTTACTGATACAGATTCATCAGGATTGCCAACTGGACCAGCAAAATTTTTGGGGCCATTTAAAGAAAGAGATACAAAATGAATGTGTTTACACATGAAGTTGGTTATTACATAGTCGTGGCATGTGCATGAATAAGCTGTTGTGCAAAGAAAACAAATGCGACAAGCTATAAGACATTCATTTTTACATAAGTGATTTTTAGAAACACAATAGGTGTTATTAGACAAGATGACATTCCATTTATTTTCACTACATTCCATAATTACAGCTTTGCAATTTTTCCCTTCCCTGTGTCTTTTAAAATTTTGTGTAGCCCGTTTGGTTATTTTCCCCTTGATTGATTTTATATACCAATCATAATTTTTGTCATTAACTAAATTAATTAATTCGTTTAATACTTTATCTACACGTTTCATTTTTTTCCCTTCTAAATAAATATGTTTTAAACTTCGGTGAAAGTTTTCAACATGCACATTTGTGTTGATTTTTGCCTTTTTTCTAAAACAATAAGCCTACATTGCAGGCCTGTTAACATAATTCTTTATTTTATGAAATAATCATAAAATTTTTTAGTATCATCATCATCATGCAACATTTCACAAAAATTTGTTAACATAATTTGAAATTTTTCTTCATCTAATTCATACATTAATGTTTTATATACTTCACTCCTAATTTCCTTTTTAAAATAAAATAGATGTTTCTGCCAATTCCTATCTACATGCCATGCACATAATAGATATTTTTGGAAAGGTTCAAAAACATTATTCCAGGCATTTTTAAACATTACTGCATCATCACTCATAAAGATATTAGCTTTTAAATTGCTGGAAATATTGGGTTTTATACAATGAAAGAAGTGTGTAATCGTATTTGTATCCACAGTTGATGTAATGCAAAATGCTACAGGAAGCCCTTCTTCATACTCATCTATTACCAAGAGGGTAATCAATTCAAACTGGTATCCAGATACACCATGAGTTGAATCAACACAAACCCTATCAGAACCAAAACGATTCAGCATATTTTTTTGAAATTTTGTCATTAAAATTAGCATGAAGTCCTTCTTTGCAATTATAGAATGGTTCTCATCCTGCCGCTTATAAAACAAAATAGGATTGTTTTCTTCATTTTGAAATTTTTCTACCCATGCACAAACACTGGTTTCATCATTATTTATAACTGAACCTTGACCATCTGATATTGTTGATTTCATTACATCATGAATTTTTCTCCTGTGCTGCGAGAGACTTTGTTTTGAAGAAAATCTTTTATCGCAATAGATGCATGGAAATTCCTTTTTTATGTTGCTAGATTTCATTCCATGAAGTCGCGTTGATGTGTCGTTAAATATTGTTTATGATAAAATTCTGCGCCACAAATTTCGCATTTGTAATCCATAGTAGTAGATTATTTATCAAATAGCACGATTTTTTAATTAGAATGCGTTCTTACAAATTAAGCGGGAAAAGGAATGGAAATATGTTCGGCGTATCCTCCAGAAACGCGGTTCGAATCTTTTCCGTAAGCGGGAAAACGTCGTAGGGAAAGATTAGGGACAATACGCAATAGGGAAAAATTACGAATAAAACGTCATTGCATCACATGACCAGAAGAGCCAATCATACTCAAAAATCAGAAAATCTCCTCTAAAGATGTAGACGCCTGTGTGCGGACCCTGCTATATCAGTTCATAACAATAACAACTGACTGGATCCACACAGTCGTTCGTGAACGAGTGTGTGGATTTGGTTGGTTGGTTTTTATTTTTTTGGCACAAGGGCCATTGTTGGCCATACTGCGCCATACACGCGATAAAAGTATTTAAAATATATTTACGAAACAAATGGTTTAAAATGATGTAGAATCAATTCAAATATAAAAATTTTATAGAAATGTAAGTTGAGATAAGAAAAAAAGAAGGTGATAAAATTCCAAACAATGGTTGAAAAGTTAAATGCTCATTAAAAAGCCGATAGCTTTTAGAAAGTTAAAAATATTTTGATGGTGTTTCTCTCCCAGCAATGTTAAAAGAGTTAAATGGGGCGAATGAAAGTAAGAAGTGCGATAAAAATTATAGTTCGGACATTCCGTTAAAATGTGATTAACATTTAAGTCTGTACGACACGTGGAGCACTTTGGGGCATTCTCTCCAAAAAGTAAATGCTTATGAGTACACCGAGTATGCCCAATGCGTAGGCGAGTCAGAATGACATCTGCCCTTCGTATAGGCAACACTGGCCACAAGCCAATCAGTGGCTTAATATGATGCAATTTATTGTTTACCTGTTGATCCCATGCCATCTGCCACAGAGAAAGAATGTATTTAGTAATATATTTTTGAACATCTCTATATGGGAGTTCACAATGCAAGAGGGAAGAAGCAGTTTTAGCAGCGTGATCCGACTCTTCATTCCCTACAATTCCAACATGGCCAGGGATCCAGCAGAGTAAAATGCTAAAACCCCGAAGATGGAGAGTCTGCAAGAGTTCCAAAATTTTAGTAGCTATAGGATGCGTATGAAAGTTAAAATGATGGAGTGCTTCCAGCGAACTCATGCTATCGGTATATATACAACATTCATATTGTGAGCATTGTGAAATTCTCTGTAAAGCAAAGAAAATTGCCATCAGTTCGGCAGAGAGAATCGAGAATGACGCATGCAGACGGAAACTGTGTATCTCGTCACCAAAGATGACACCACAACCAACATGCCCGTCTGACTTTGAACCATCGGTAAATACTGGAAAATACGAAGCATAATGGGAGCGATGAGAACTGAAAAGCTGTTGGAAAATCACTGGATCAGTCGTAGTTTTATTAAAACCCAAGAAAGTGTTAAGAAAAGAAAACTGGGGAGTCCCCCAAGGAGAAAATACGTTACAATCAATTGTCAGAACATCAGGAATTTCGAGACTAGAGTTTAGAATTACACGTTCAATCCTCTCACGAAAGGGAAGAACGTGAGAAGGTCGAGCGTTATATATTCTTTGAAGAGTAACGGGAATGGCCGTATGAGTAATGGGATGATTGAGAAGAGATTTCGTTCGAAAATAATATTGCAATGATAGTTTTGTCCGTCGCAAATACAAAGGTATTTGGTGGCAAATGACATAAAGGCTCTCTATCGGTGATGTCCGAAAAGCCCCTGAACTAATTCGCAAGGCAGAATGATGCACTGTATCGAGCAAGCGCAGCGTAGCAGAATTAGCAGAGTCATATACTAAGCATCCGTAATCAATCCTAGACAAAATTATGGCCTGGTATATACGAAGTAAGGAGGTACGATCTGCACCCCAAGAAGTACGAGAGAGTACCTTAAGTATATTCAGAGATTTCTCGCATCTCTTCCGCAGTTCTGTAATATGAGGAAGAAAAGTGAGTTTTCGATCGAAAAACACTCCCAGAAACTTCACCTTATCGACGACAGGAATTGGGTCATTTCGAATAAAGATTGACGGATCAGGATGAATGATTCGCTTTCGGCAAAAATGGACACATCGACTTTTTTCAGCAGAAAGAGTGTGTCCATTTTTATCACACCAAGTAACCAATTTTGCAATAGCATTTTGCAACTGTCGTTCAATTAAATTCATATTGCAGCCTTGACAAGAAATTTGTAAATCGTCAACGTACAAATTTCCTTGGATAGATGGTGGCAACTGTTTTAATATGTCACTAAAATGCATAATAAAAAGTGTGACACTGAGAACGCTACCTTGTGGAACGCCCTCAGCCTGGATAAAAGGATCAGAATAAAATTTCCCCATCCGTACCCGAAAAGTACGAGATGATAAAAAGTTTTTTATAAAAATCGGAAGGTTTCCCCTAAAGCCCAAGTCTAAAAGTTTCCGAAGTATTCCAAAACGCCATGTGCGATCATATGCCCTTTCTACGTCAAAGAAAAGGGAGACAAGGTGATTTCGTCGAACAAAAGTGTTGCGAATTTGAGTCTCCAGATGGATGATACTATCGATAGTGGATCGTCCTTTACGGAAACCACTTTGCATGAGCGGAATACATGCTAGCTTCTCCAATTCAAAAACTAGTCGGGCATTGATCATGCGTTCAAGTGTCTTGCATATGACACTGGTTAATGCAATCGGTCTATAGTGAAGAGGGTTAGAGGGATCTTTACCCGGTTTCAGAATTGGAATTATCAGAGCTTCTTGCCACTGGAATGGAAATATTTCTTCCCGCCATATTCTGTTAAACAAATATAATAAATTTGAAAGCGAAATGGAACTCAAATGACGAAGCATACTGTATGTAATTCCATCTGGTCCAGGGCTGGTATCATGAGCTATTGAAATAGCTTTTTCTAATTCGAACATCTTGAATTCGCAGTTATAAGGATAACATTTTCGAGTCTGAAAATTCAGAGTCAATTGTTCCGCGTGATTCTTAGTTGCTATAAATTCAGAACTATAAGATTCAACAGCCGAAACTTTTGCAAGAGTCTGTCCAAGTGTATTGACAATATCTAGGGGAGAAGAGTATGTCGTATTCCCGATTTTTAGAACAGGAAAAAGAAACTCCTTATAAATTCCATTAGCTGCCTTTACTTTTTTCCATAACTGCTTGCTTGAGGTGCGAGATGTAATCGGAGAAACATATTGAACCCATGATTCCCTCTGACTACGACGACGAATGCGACGAGCAGTAGCTTTAGCTTTTTTGAATGCAACAAGGTTTTCTGTTGTGGGGTACCGTCTAAAGATAGTCCATAATTTTTTCTGCCGTTTATAACTGTCACGGCAGGAGTCGTTCCACCATGGTTTTCGGTATTTACGTGGTCTTAGTGAACTTTTCGGAATGGTTTCATTTGCAGCCTTTATTAAGACATCAATAACATTTTGCACTGCCACAGAAATATCTGCAATACTTACCATAGCCCGAGTAATTCTTGCTAATTGTGCGAAAGCGGCCCAATCGGCTCGCTGAAATATGAAACGCTGAGGAAGATGAGTTTCAGAGTCTCCATGAGCATACGAAATAATTAAAGGAAAGTGATCACTGTCATGGAGATCATTTCCAACTTTAAAACTCAGGAATGGCAATAACTCAGGAGAACAAAAGGCCAAATCAATGCTATGGAATGAGCGTGTGGGTTCATGGAAGTGAGTTTTTTCTTCAGTGTTCAGCAAACAGAGACAATTATTGGAAATAAATTGCTCAATCTGACTTCCTCGAGAATTCGTACGCTCTGAACCCCACAAAATGTTATGTGCATTGAAATCACCTAATAATAAAAAAGGTTTGGGAAGTTGGTCTACTAAATTATTTAGCTCCTGTTGGCTAATGGCATTATTAGGTGGCATATAGATACAACATACGGTAATTAAAATCCGAGTTTGAACCTGCACAGCTACAGCTTGCAGGGAGGTGTGTAGAATAAGAGGAGTACTCGGATAAAGATTAGATGTTAAAACACAGACACCACCAGAATTATTCACTCCGGTGTCTGCATCTTTTCTAATACAGTTATAGCCCCGTAATTTAAATGGAATATTTGATTTTAAGAAGGTTTCTTGCAAACCAATACAGACTGGATGAAAAGTGTTACAAATGGTCTTGATGTCTTGAAATTTGGAACGAATGCCACGACAGTTCCAGGAAAGGAAGGTACCCATTAAGAGATGTGTGTCATAGCAGTTTTGTTGAGAACATTTGATTGAGTTGTAGAAATATCACAACTCATTTTAAAATCTTCATCCTCTTCCTCAGATGGATGGAGAGAGATCATTTCAGTACTTTTGGAAACTCCGCCAAAAATGGATGTCAAATCCTTGTGGACTGCACCTTTATTCGCCAGTCCAAGAGCGACGGAGTTTCGAACAAGTGATTTTTTTAGTTTAGAAGGCAGGTTCTGTGGAGGTAAGCCACGTTTAGACATTTTTAACATTAAAGATTTCTGAGATTTCGATTTATGCTTATTTTTATGTGGTCTGGAGGTTTCTGAAACATTATTTGATGATTTTTCTGAATCGGTAGTGGAGGAATTTTCATAATTTTTGCTTTCAACAATTTCTTTTGAATTATTTGAAATATTTCCTTTTGAATTTGATTCTTGAACAGCACAAGCATATGTGATTTCAGGTGTAGGTGTCTGCGCTATAACCTTGCGTCTGGCTTCGGAGTAAGGTATGTCTTCCTTAAATTTAACAGCTACAATTTGTTTCTCTAATTGCCATTTAGGGCATAAACGAGAATAAGAGGCATGCTTGCCACTGCAATTAATGCACTTTTCAGGGGCATTGCACTCCTGGCTATCATGCCCTTTCTCTGCACAACGGGCACATACGAGTGTTCCGCGGCAAGCTGTCTTTGCGTGACCAAACCGTTGACATTGGAAGCATCTTAGAGGGTTAGGAATGTAAGGCCTAACGGCCAATTTCATGTAACCAGCTCTAACAGTTTCGGGTAGCTTAGGTTTATGAAATGTGAGAATTAAATGTTTTGTGGGAAGGAGTTGTCCATCCCGTCGAATATTGATACGGCGTACATGAGTTACTCCTTCTGACCGAAAATCCTCGGTAATTTTTTCCACAGTTTCATTCAATAGTTCTCCACAAGTAATAACGCCTTTACTGGTATTAAGAGAAGAGTGAGGTTTAACTGAAATAGGTATAGTTGATAAACTTTTCAGTTTGAGTATTTGATGGGACTGCTTTAGAGATTTTACTTCTACAAGCAAATCACCGGAACGCAGCTTACGAATAGAATTTACTTCACCAAGAGATCCAGAAATGGCTTTTTCCACAAGAAATGGAGATACAGTATGGAAAGTTTCGTTTTTTTCAGAAGTACGGTGGATAACAAAAAAGGAATCGAAAAGAATTTCAGAAGATTTTGTAATGCTCATTCGTTGCCCACTGAAGGGAGAAAATTTTTTAGGCCCCATACGATATGAACAGGGTTTCAGGAACGACGGCACCGCCCACCACGGAGCCCAACAAGGGATGGCAGCCACCGGCTCTAGATGTCCCAGCCTCGGTGCTTACCATAGTGCTAATCGATACCTATACGCTGGGAGTTACCCCCGGGGACAGTGACCACCCTTAACGCCAAGCCCAAGGAGTAACCCCTTCGCTTGATCCCTAGCAGACTAATCACTCATGTGATTAGGTACCGGCCGATTGATACACCGGGGACCACAGTGCACCGCCCTTCTAATGGGTCGCCACGCACGGCCAACACGTGGGGTTTTTGGCTGTCCATGAGAAGCAAGAAGCAAACAGAGCGGCGACAGCTTTTCATGGAGAGCTCCCTCGCCTGCCGTCGAGGGATGGAAGAACAAAGTAAACAGCAGAAGGTGAAGAGGAGGATAAAAATAAAATGAGTAAAGATCCCTGGGAACCTCGGGATTGGGACACCCGTACCCACCTATAGTAGGTGAGCCCCTGAGGGGAACGAGTGTGTGGAACTGGTTATTACTGTTTACGAACGATTGTGTGGATCCACAGTCCACACAGTCGTTCGCGAACGAGTGTGTGGACCTGGTTATTCCTGTTTACGAGCGACTGTGTGGAACTTGCTAATTTCCTGACTGAACCTCCTAGAGATAAGATGTTTGTGGTACTAGCGGATCTTTCCCGTAGTGGCTCCCTATGAGAATGGATCAGTCTAAAAACGTAGGTGGGGAAAGAAGGAAATGGAGATGGCACCAGCGGCGTGCGGTATTTGAAATGAAATGCAAAACACGCGGTTGGGATAAACAGACGCGATTTTGATAACGTTATTTTGTCCCTGCTTCGAATTACCTTGAGATTTAGATTTTTACTCCATCGGTTTTCAAATTAATAATGTTTAAATTGTGGTGTTTTTTTTTTGCTTAAAATGCTTGTATAATACTCTATATATTCTTTTTGAAACATTTGCCTGTTTTTGCATTATATTTATAGCTTCATTTGCTTGAAATGCTTGTGTAAAACTTTATATATTCCTTTTGAAACATTTGCATGTTTTTGCATAATATTTATAGTTTCATTTGCTTGAAATACTTGTATTAAACTTTATATATTTATTTTGAAAAATTTACCTTTTTTTTCATATGTATTATTTAGCTTAATTCATGTCTTATGAATTTACGTTAATGTCTTTTATATTTTAAATGTTATTCTTGGTGTTAATAGAGAGTAAACAAATTTTAAAATATGTCATAGTATGTAACATAAATTTTGTGGAAGAAGGAGATTCTAAATTTAAACCTTCTTTGAAATGTTATCTTTAATTTACATACTATAAAGGCTCATTATTTTTTTTTCTCTTGGTGTTCTTTTGTTTTTTTGCACAATAAATACATTTCAATTTGGTTTATTTCATGAACCTGATGTGTCTATGTCAATACATATTACTTTCGAATACTATATACAGAAGAAATTTCGAATACTATATACAGAAGAAGAAAACCAGTACTATATGCTAAAATATTATTTAGCATATAGTACTGGATAATTTTACTAATAATCTTAAAATCTGACTATTTATTTTAATTAGATACCTATACCTAGCTCATTATATTACACAATCCAACTGATGCTTTTCCTGATTCTGCAATAAGTGTTGCGTGCTCACACCTTATACTTATATTAAATATGAAACACTTAAAGCAAAAGCTTCGTAAGATATTCCGAGCAGTAGAAAAGAAAACATGCATCAAATGTCGAACGCCAACTTTATTCCAACGATAAACAAAACACACTCAATTCCATAAACTTAATAACAATGTTGCCATATTTGAAAACTAAATATTACAAATATCACAATAAAAAAGATAATATGACAAAATAGAGAGTTAATAGAACGGAACATCCTCCCACCTTGAGCTGTCAGAGGACAGCTCAATAAAATCTTCATAAAATTTAGTATTTCACATATTACAAATTCATTCTTTTAGGTAATTTTATAATACGGCCACTTCTTGCCACAAGTGGGGCATTTTCTTGCTCCAATAAGAGCTGCTATCAACTCCAAACGAGGTATAGTGAGTACTTTAGGAGGAGCAACTCTAGACTTGGCGGCTAAAAGATTAACCTCCACTCTCTGAGCCACTTCCACTCTGATAAAAACGACTGCTGCATATGCATTTTGGCTCGCATCGCAAAAAATATGGATACTAATCCTCTGCTGTTCAGTAGACGAAACACAAAGCCAACGCGGTATGCTTACATTTTTCAATAAATGCAGATCATTGAACCAGTCTGAAAATTCTTTCTGACATTCAGTTTCAATCTCTGAATCCCAAGAAATATTTTTCTTCCAAAGTCTCTGCAGTAGTAACTTGGGAAAAAGTAAAGCAGGGCAAACAAATCCTATCGGGTCGAAAATTTTATGGGATATTGACAAGATCTTCCTTTTAGTAATATCATTTAGTTCAAACTTATCTAGCCAATCTAAATTCAAATGTAATTGGTCTTGATCCCGATTCCAAGATACACCCAATATTAAGGAAATACCCTTTTCTCCCGTACTTTGCCAGTCTCTCAAATTAAACTTTCCTGTTTCCATAATATTTTTGGCTTCTTCTTTAAATCGTAATAGTTTCTTTTTTGTTTCGACACTTGTAACAACATTGTCCACATAGAAACTATCCTTCAATTTCTTTAACAATTCGGAATCATATCTGGAATCTTCACAATATCTGTGTAAATGAAAATCTATGACAGCACCGAGCATGTACGGACTGCTTTTCACACCGAAAACCACTCGCTTATGACGAAAACTTTTCAATTTTTGATCATCGGTCCACCATAAGAATCGCAGATAATCTCTGTCCTCTTCTCTCACGCCAATCTGCAAAAATGCCTTTTCAATGTCCGCTGACACGCCATATTTTTTCTCTCGAAACCTCAGAATTAGAGATGGGATTAGTTCAATTAAGTTTGGTCCACAATTTAAACATTGGTTTAATGATGGGTTGCACTTTTTCCTTGCTGATGCATCAAAGACTGGTCTTATTCTTGTGGTTCCATAATGTTTTATAATTGGTCTGTGCGGGAGATAATGCACGCCTGATTCTTTATCTGTAGACGGTACTTCTTCAATAAAACCTAATTTCAGCCATTCTGACAACGTACTGTCATATGCATTGAAAAGCTTTTCGTAATGAAGCCTCTTTGTCATTTTTTCTAATCTCTTCAAAGCTAATTCCTTATAAGAGGGCAAAGGCAGATGCTCTTCTTTCCATGGTAGTGCGACCTCATAGCGACCATCTGTAGTTACTGCAATAGAATTTAAGAAGTTTATTTTCGTTTCCAAATCTTCTTCTTTCTTAGATTTTACCATAGCAGAATCTTTAATTCCAATAACATCAAGGTTCCATAGATCTGTGATAGAAACCTCCTGTATAAATAATGAAGTCACAGTCATGGCCAGGTTCTCGGTTTCATCACTAGAAGTAACTTTACCCATTAATGTCCAACCTAAACGAGTTTCGATCGCAAGAAGTCCTCAAGACAAATTTATTTGCCTTCCAGTGAACAATTTGGATGCAAGATCAGCTCCGATCAAAATCTCAATAGGCCCTGGTGGATCATCAGTATAAGTTATATGAACATTAAGACATCTAGCCTCTTCCATCCAGGGACCTCTTTTTATAGAATTGACATTTCCGCAAATTATGGGTTGACCCAAAATCTCGAAATTTTCAATATAACTGCCTTCAAGACTTCCCAGTTCAACATTAAAACAGGAATGATTTTTCTGTGAAGTCCTAAGTCCACCGAAAAGGGAATGGATTATAACTTCCTGTCTGAATGGTTAGGTTAGGTTGTTTTGGTTTTTTGGCACAAAAGCCAGATATGGCCATGCTGCGCCAATCAAACCTGTCTGAATGATTCGCATCCCAATTCCGAGGCTGTTTCCTTCAGAATATATGACCTTTGGGATCCTGTGTCAACTAGAGCTCGAACAGCTCTTTTTCGGCGTAGTCCCCTAGCTATTATCTTTAAAATTTGTAAAAACACCTTGGGTTCCTTGGCAAAAGTAGACAACGCAGAAAGATTTTGCTCAGGTTTTATCTCATCAAAACTAAGGTTTTTATTTTCTTCTTTCTTCTCAGATAGCATCGGACACATAAGCGGCACATGGTGCTTGCTACATATTATACATTTAAGCTTAATTCGACACCTTTTTGCGTTATGTCCGACCTTTAAACATGAGAAACAAGCCTGCTTAGCTCTTAATGTCTTCCTTTTATCATCGAGTGACATTTTTTGAGCAATAAAACAATCGGAACTAGAATGTGCTTTTGAACAAAAAAGGCAGAATAACCTTGTTTCATTGTGAACCAAGAGTTCCGAAGCAGTAGCCACATCTTCATTTTTTGATAATCTATTGGTTCGAACCCTTAAGTCCTTTTTGGCAAGTCCAAAGCCATCCATTGCCATTGAAATTCTCTGTTCGGCTTCAACTTCAGTCTTAACGAATTTCATAAGTTTTTCTAAGCGACCAGTAGGAGTTGGATCCGCATCAACATTTCTTCTGTAAGTGCGCAAAATATCTTCAGATAAACTGCTCTCAACAAGTGGATACAATAATGGAGCACATTTTTCCGCTGTTATACCGAGCGATTCAAGCGCTCGCATAGCTGATTCCAATTTATCATATACATCATGAATTGGCAAAGGTTTTGCAACGTTCTTGATAACTAATTTCAAAAGTTCTCTTATATAGACTTACACCAACATATCCTCTTGACCGAAACGTTCTTTCAAACTCTGAATCACTTTTGGATAATTTTGTGCCGTAGGTGGGAAACTTTGCACTACTTCCCTTGCCTTCGAACCATCTTGAGTCGATTGAATCAGATACTGAAATTTGTCTTCTGGTGACAAGCTAGCATCTTCGTGTATTTTTGAAAATTGGCTCCAGAATCCAAGCCATTCCGTTAATTCCCCGTTATACTTCTTCAGTTCAATTTTAGGTAATTTGTATCTTGGGGTTTCATTGACAGCATTCGACACTTTATCAGCTTTACCGCGATTATTCTCTTCAATAGACAATTTCAACTTTAAAAATCTTTCCTCATATTCATCGCGTACTGAAATTTCTTTTTCCAACTCTGCTTCATCACTATCTTCCAACATTATATAGAAAATACTTTTATCTAATTCTTTTAATTTCTCAATTTTAGACTGAATAATTAGAAATTTAGCATTTACCTCTGAATCACCATATCCTTTTTCACCTATTAAAGATTCCAACAGATTGCATTGTTTTGTAAACGCAGATCTAACGACAGTTCGCTCAGCCTTTACAACTTTCGTTTTATCCATAATTAAAAGTCCTGTCGCGGACGCCAAATGTTGCGTGCTCACGCCTTATACTTATATTAAATATGAAACACTTAAAGCAAAAGCTTCATAAGATATTCCGAGCAGTAGAAAAGAAAACATGCATCAAATGTCGAACGCCAACTTTATTCCAACGATAAACAAAACACACTCAATTCCATAAACTTAATAACAATGTTGCCATATTTGAAAACTAAATATTACAAATATCACAATAAAAAAGATAACATGACAAAATAGAGAGTTAATAGAACGGAACAATAAGAATATATTTTAGTTTAAACATAATTTCATGGCCTTTTTCACCTTTCTTTTAATTTTAAATTGTTTCCAAAATTAATTAAAATAAGAGAACATTATTAAGAATTAATTAAAATAAAAAATTGCCTCAATGATAATAAAGTTAATAATTATTATGTAATATAAATTTTACTATGTAATAAAACTTTTACTATGTAATAAAAAAATTATGTTAAAATTTAAAACTTAACTATCAACTTTATTATTAGCTGACTTTGCCAGCTTGGCTGATTTCTCAGGATATTGTTTGTATTTAATTTCAATTATATCCCAAATTTGATACCTATATTTCAATGTCTTGTAGAGAGTTAACACACATTCATCTTTATTATTATTATTATAGTAGAGATTAATGTTTAAAAAAATGGGGTAAAAGTTATAAATTTTGGACTTCCATCTTTGCTGACAGTAAAATAATTTATTATCTTATTTGAAATAGTGCTTAAATCTATATATTTTAAAAGAAAAGAAAAAAAAAATACTTTAAATCAAATAACAATTAGTTGCATACTATAAAAGAACCAATAAAAAATAAATTTTTATGATATTAGAGGCGACTTTTTTTTTATTTAAAAATCTAAACAATACCTTATTTAAAGATTTATATTAACATATGTTTTACCGTTTAAAATGCAGAAATAAGACTTCAAACAAGAATGGCAAAAAATAAACAAACAATACACCTTTTGAAATTATGTTAACCAGTTGTTAAAACAAAAAATTAATGGTTTTATAAAAAATATTTAATTGTTTAATGCCCATTATTCATAAGTTTAAATCTGTAATAGTAATAATATTTAAGCTCAAAATTTAGAGTTTGACATCTTAAAAAAGGGAAAGAATTAAAAATAAATATGAAAACTCGAATGACATGAAACTCTACATCTAAACTGAACATCTACATGAAAATCGAAGACAGATGAGTTCATACAATGTTTTCATGACGTGACTTAATCATAACTTTATTCTCTATTTATCACTTAATAGAATATATTTATTTATTTAACATTGAAAAATAAAAAACATCCTTTGGGGTTTTTTAATTTAATCAAAATGTTATATTTTCCATAAATGCATTTACTGTGAACAAATAATTTATTTTTAAATTATAATTCTTATCTTTCAGATCCACAATAAATATGTTAATGGCCTAATAGCCAAATAGTATATAATAAAACTGTAAATAAAATGTTTTTACTGAATTTTTTTAATTCTTGGTTCAACTTCCACATCAATTTCAGAAGAAACTGCATGATATCAAATATATACAGGAAAGAAAGAAAATAAGGCTGAGAGTTGTATATCAAATAAATTATGGGACATAGAAAAGTAATTTCATTACATTTCTTTCAGTTTTCCCCCGTAGACAAATAATCTATATTTCTCAAACAGATCCCCTCAAGGGCTCACCTTCTTTAGGTGGGGTACGGGTGTCCCAATCCCGAGGTTCCCAGGGATCTTTACTGCCTTTATTGTTTATTCTCCTCTTCGTCTTCTGCTGCTTTCTTTATTTTTTTTCTATCCCTTGACGGCAAGCGAGGGAGCTCTCCATGAGATGCTGTCGCCGCTCTGTTTGCTTCTTGCTTCTCATGGACAGCCAAAAATCCCACGTGTTGGCGCACTTAGGGGCTCACCTTCTTTAGGTGGGTACGGGTGTCCCAATCCCGAGGTTCCCAGGGATCTTTCCTCCATTTATGTTTATCCTCCTCTACGCCTTCTGCTGTCTGCTTGATTCTTCTTTTCCCTCGACGGCAAGCGAGGGAGCTCTCCATGAGAAGCTGTCGCCACTCTGCTTGCTTCCTGCTTCTTATGGACAGCAAAAGTCCCCACGTGTTGGCCGTGCGTGGCAACCCATTTGAGAGACGGGTGGTGCACTGTGGTCCCCGGTGTATCAATCGGCCGGTACCTAACCACATAAGTGATTAGTCTGCTAGGGATCAAGCGAAGGGGTTACTCCTTGGGCTTGGCGTTAAGGGTGGTCACTGTCCCCGGGGGTAACTCTGAGCGTATAGGTACTGATTAGCACTAAGATGGATGCCGAGGCTGGAAATGACCAGAGTCCGGTAATTGCCTTCCCTTGTTGGGCTCCGTGGTGGGCGGTGCCGTCGGACCCGAATCACTTTTCATATCATATGGGCGCTTCCAAAAAGGGTCCCTTCAGTGGGCATCGTAAAGTCACAATTTCTACAAATAATCATGACCATTTTGACAGGTTTTTTGTCATTAAAAGAATTTCCGACAAAAATGAAACTTTTGAATCAGTCTCTCCATTCCTTGTGCAAAAGGCAATAAATGCTACAGTCGGTGATGTTGTATCAATCCGAAAGATGAGATCTGGCGACTTGCTTGTGGAGGTTTCTTCCCGCAAACAAGCACAGCAGATAGAAAAACAGAAATCCTTGGCAACAATAAGAGTCTCTGTGACCCCTCACCAATCTTTGAACAGCTCTAAAGGCGTCATTACCTGCGGTGAAATACTAAATCTTCCCGTAGAGCTAATAATTTCTGAAATGGAATCTCAAGGTGTTACACACGTCCGTCGAATTTCTATACGACGTGACGGAAAGCTACTTGAGACTAAACATCACATTCTAACTTTTAAAACTCCTAAATTACCGGAGTATGTTTATGCTGGCTACATAAAATTACCGGTGAGGCCATACATCCCTAACCCACTAAGATGCTTTCAGTGCCAGCGCTTTGGCCACTCTAAATTGAATTGCCGCGGGTCTCTTACTTGTGCCCGCTGTGCACAAAAAGGTCATGATAGCCAACAGTGTACCGCACAAGAGAAGTGTGTAAACTGTGGAGGCGATCACCCATCATATTCTCGCTCTTGTCCATGCTGGACACTGGAAAAGCAAGTCATGACAATGAAGTTCAAGGAAGGTCTAACTTATCCCGAAGCCAGACGCAGAGTTAAGGCACAAACCCCGACTCCAGGTGTTAGTTATGCTTCAGCATTAAAAAAAATTACTGTGAAAATTGTCATTGTGATCAATGTCTAAAACGTTCCAAAAATACATCAAACCCTGAAAAAACATCCGATTCTGATACTGAAAATTCTCTGAAAGCTAATGATGATACTTCAAAACATGTTAGAAGGAAATCAAAATCGCAGACATCGCTGACGTTAAACCTTGCCAAACGTGGTCTTACGCAAAAGGATTTAAGAAAGAAACTGAAGAATTCAGTGTCAAAAAATTCCGTCGCATTGAGGCTAGCGACTTAAGGCGTTGTCCATAAGGACTTACAGTCTATATTTGGAGGAACGCTAAATAGCCCTGATATTAAACTGCATCCGTCTGAGGATGAATATGAGCTCAGTATGAGTTGCGAGGATCAGGCAACTCCAACGAATGTTAATTCTCTCTCTCCTCACAAACCTCTCTCTTAATGGGTACCTTCCTTTCTTGGAATTGTCGCGGCATTCGTTCCAAACTTCAAGATATTAAGACAATAATTAACAGATTTCATCCGGTTTGTTTTGGTCTTCAAGAGACCTTTTTGAAGACAAATTTCCCATTCAAATTACGCGGTTACAATTGTGTTCGGAAGGATGCAGACAGTGGAGCTCATAGTTCTGGAGGGGTCTGCATTTTTACTTCCAATTTATATCCAAGCAATCCTATCACCCTACATACCTCTCTGCAGACTGTGGCTATACAAGTTCACGTTAAAACTTTAGTCACAGTCTGTTCTATTTACTTACCGCCTCATGATGTCATCTGTCAGCAAGATCTTAACAACTTAGTTGACCAGCTTCCTTCACCTTTCATCCTACTTGGTGATTTCAACGGCCATAGTACTTTGTGGGGTTCGAACAGTACAAATTCTCGTGGGCAACAAATAGAACAGTTCATTTCTAATAACTGTCTTTGTTTGCTCAATAATGATGAAATAACATACTTTCATGAACCCACACGTACCTTCCACAGTCTTGACTTGGTAATATGTTCTCCTGAACTACTGCCGTTGCTAACCTTGTCAGTTAGCAAGGATTTATATAATAGTGATCACTATCCTATTATTATCTCCCATGCTGATAGCGGTGGGGCTACTTTTTGTCCTCCACGTTTTCTATTCCAGCGGGCAGACTGGACTACGTTTTCGCAGTTAGCAGACATCACAGAGACTATGATCAATACTACAGATATTTCGGAAGCGATTCAAAATGTCGTGGATATTATACTATATGCCGCAACCTCCACTATTCCAAAGAGTTCACCACGTCTAAGAAAATTTCGCCGACCGTGGTGGAATGACGCCTGCCGCGATAGTCACAAAAAACAAAAAATTATGGAACACCTTCCGAAGGTACCCTACTACAGAGAACCTTGTTGCCTTTAAAAAAGCGAAAGCAATAGCACGTCGTATACGCCGTCGTAGCCAGAAGGAATCCTGGATTCAATTCATATAATCTATCACATCCTCTACATCTAGCAAAATTCTATTTCAAAAGGTAAAAGCTGCTAATGGCATATATCACGAATCTTCCATTCCTGTTCTAAATAGGGATAATGTGAAGTATTCTTCCCCATTAGACATTGCCAACATTCTAGGTCAAGCATTTGCACAAGTTTCCGCAATTGATTCTTATAGTCCTGAATTTTTGGCAATTAAGAATCGCGCGGAACGGTTGCCTTTGCATTTTAATGACCGAAGCACCCCTTCTTATAACTGTGAATTTAGGATGTACGAATTGAAAACAGCATTATCCAATACAAATGATACCAGTCCCGGGCCTGATGGAGTTACATACAATATGCTTCGCCATTTGAATGACACTTCTCTTTCAAATCTGTTACTACTATACAATAGAATTTGGACTGAACAAAAGTACCCTTCACAATGGCGCGAAGCTATTGTCATTCCAATATTAAAACCTGGAAAAGATTCATCGAACCCTTTGAGTTACAGGCCCATTGCTCTGACGAATTGTCTTTGTAAGATCTTTGAGCGCATGGTCAATGCTCGTCTTGTGCATGAACTGGAAAAACAAGGATGCATCTCCCCGTTGCAAAGTGGCTTCCGAAGAGGTCGATCTACTTTTAATAACCTCGTTCTATTGGAAACCCAGATACGCAACACATTTGTTAGGAGGAACCACCTTGTATCCGTTTTTTTCGACATTGAGAAAGCATATGACCGTACATGGCGCTATGGTATACTCTCCACACTTTTTAAATTTGGTTTTAGAGGACATTTGCTCACTTTTTTATTAAATTTTTTTATCACTTCGTACTTTTCGTGTTCGTATTGGTAATGTTTACTCAAATAATTTTATACAAGCTGAGGGTGTTCCACAGGGCAGTGTCCTCAGTGTTACACTTTTTATACTTCATATCAGTCAGATTTTATCGGTTTTACCATCATCAGTTAATGGAACCCTTTATGTTGATGATTTGCAGCTTTCATGCCAAGGTAGCAATATGAATCTCATAGAGCGGCAGTTACAAAATGCAGTCAATAGGTTGGTAACGTGGTGCAATAATAATGAACACGCAATCTCTCCTGAGAAGAGTAGATGTGTTCACTTTTGTCGGAAGAGGAACCTTCACCCAGATCCAAATATTGCCATTCGAAACATACCTATTCCTGTAGTGGATGAAATTCGGTTTTTGGGAGTGATATTTGATCGAAAGCTTACCTTCCTTCCGCATATTTTACACTTGCGGAAGAAGTGTGAAAAAACATTAAATATATTGAAAGTGCTCTCCAGAACATCTTGGGGCGCCGATCGTACCTCTCTTCTACGAATTTATCAGGCAATAGTTCTCTCGAGAATTGATTACGGGTGTATGGTTTATGGTTCCGCTTGTTTGTCTGTCCTGAAACGGCTGGATACGGTCCATCATTCTGCTTTGCGCATTTGTTCTGGTGCGTTTCGCACCTCTCCAGTTGAAAGCCTCTTTGTTACATGTCACCAGCCACCTCTTTCTTTAAGACGCAAGAAACTGTCTGCCATATTTTATTTCCGCACAAAATCCGTGCTGAAGCATCCACTGAATGAAATTTCTTTACCAGGTGGTCTTCGTCGACTTTATAATGCCCGCCCTTATCATATTTTACCATTTTGTGAAAGAGCCAAATTGCTCCTACATGAATCGGACCTTAATGCGGTTCGTGTTAAACCGGTTGATTGTTATTGTTTCCCACCCTGGGATGTCCCACAGTTCTCATTTTTGAACCCTTTCATTGGATTTGACAAATCATTAACTGCTCCAGTTGTTTTCCAACAACTCTTTTTATATCATCGGTACTGGTATTCTTCTTTTGTGCCGATTTTTACGGACGGCTCAAAATCGGCTGATTATGTTGGTTGCGGCATTATAATTTTGTCTGATACACTAAGCTACCACCTTCATAGTTGCTGTTCAGTATTCCCAGCCGAATTGATGGCAATTTTCTGTGCTCTTCAGAAAATTTCATCTTCTCCACAACGTAAATTTATAATCTATACCGATAGCATGAGCGCTTTGGAGACACTTTCACATTTCCATAATCGAATGCACCCTATTGCTATTAAAATTTTGTTTACTTTTCGATTACTACTGAATGATGGTTTCCAAATTCTCTTCTGTTGGGTTCCAAGTCATGTGGGCATTTTGGGAAATGAAAAGGCGGATTCAGCTGCCAAAGACGCAACCGTGTTTTTGAGCACTAACTTCCATTTTGCGAAATTAGAAAGTATTTTAACAAACATATTTTTTCTACTTGGCAAAGGATGTGGGATCTTCAGACACATAATAAATTGCATTCCATTAAAAAAGACATTTGTATGTGGCCCGTTATCCTTGTACGGGAGATGGATGTCAAAATGACACGTCTCCGTATAGGACATACTCGTTTCACCCATAAACATCTTATATTTGGTGAAAATGCGCCTACTTGCAACAACTGTCAAGTTCCTCTCACTGTTCATCACATTTTAATTGATTGTCCTGTCTTTAATTCATATCGTGCCCGTTTTTTCACTTCATCTTTAACACTACAAGACTTGTTGGGTGAAAAATATCACGCAAATATTTTTAAATTCTTAAAGTCTATTGGGTTTTTTACTTGTGTATAAATGTTTTTATTCTTCTATCAATGTTTAACTTCCCTTTTCAGTTCATATTCATTATCATCATTGTTTCAATCTGTTATGATACAAGGTTTTAAATTTTTTCTCTAATCATTGTTTCCATTAAACTAATTTTATTTCATCACTCATGTCTTAATTTAACAAAGGATTATATTTTCTATCTTTTATAATTTTACCATTTGCTTGGCGCAGTATAGCCAAATATGGCTCTTGCGCCAGTAAACCCCACAAAACCAACCAAACCAAACCAACCCACGTGTTGGCCGTGCGTGGCGACCCATTAGACGGGCAGTGCACTGTGGTCCCCGGTGTGTCAATCGGCTGGTAACTATCAACCCAAGTTGTTAGCTTGCTAGGGATCAAGCGAAGGGGTTACTCCATGGGCTTGGCGTTAATGGTGGTCACTGTCCCCGGGAGTAACTCCCAGCGTATAGGTACCAGTTAGCATTGTGGTAAGTGCTGAGGCTAGGAACATCTAGAGCCAGTTACTGCCATCCCTTGTAGGGCTTTGTGGTGGGCGATGCCGCTGGTCCTGAATCCTTTAAAATGTCATATGGGCAAAACCAAACCGGTTCCCTTAAGTGGGCAACAAAAGAATCTTAACTCTCAATTAATTCATTCTGATAAATTTTTCACCATAAAGCGTATTTCTACAAACAATGAGACATTTCATGCTGTTTCACCATTTCTCGTAGAAAAAGCTTTAACTGGAACGCTAGGTACTGTGTCATTGACCCGGAAACTACGACCTGGTGATTTGCTTGTGGAAGTGAGTTCCCGCAAGCAATCACAACAAAAATTGAAAAAAAAAACACTTGGAACAATAGCTGTTAGCGTAAGTGCTCACGTTACATTAAATTCGTCAAAAGGTGTAATAACGTGAGGCGAGTTATTTAATGACCCAATTGAAAAAATTACAGAGGAATTGAATCCAGAAGGGGTAACTCGTGTACGCCGTATAACTATCCGACGAGATGGACAACTCCTTCCTACTAAGCACTTCATTCTCACATTTATTAGACCTAAATTACCTGAATCTGTAAAAGTTGGGTATATGAAATTGGCTGTTCGAACCTATATACCAAACCCACTACGATGTTTTCAGTGCCAAAGATTTGGCCATTCTAAATCTAGCTGCCGCGGGACTCTCACTTGCGCCCGTTGCGCAGAAAAAGGTCACGACAGCCAGCAATGTTCTGCACAGGAAAAGTGCGTGAATTGTGAGGGTAACCACACCTCCTTTTCTCGATCTTGCCCCCGTTGGATATTAGAAAAACAGATCGTATCAGTTAAATTCAGGGAAGATATCTCTTACCCTGAGGCTGGACAAAAAGTACTTGCTCAGACGCCAACACCAGGCGTGACTTACGCATCCATTGCGAAAAAACAATTTTGTTCCAATTGTTCCTGTGCGAATTGTGCACAGAATATTCCCAAAACTAAGTCTCCACCAAAATTGTCTGATACAGATTCCGAGAATTCTGTTACTAGTGCTTCTGAACCTAGCAAACCAGAAAATCGCCAACGCAAAGTAAAACCAAACAAAGCATTAAAGCTTAAAATTTCAAAACGGGGCATCCCTCAAAAGGATCTTCCTCAAAAAATTAAAAAAATCAACCTTGTGCAACTCTGTCGCTCTGGGACTTGCGAACCAGGGTATAGTCCAAAAGGATCTTTCGTCCATTTTTAGTGGTGTGCCCAAAAGTCCTGAACTCATCTCACTACAGCCATCCGAAGAGGAGGAAGAAATTCAAATGAGTTGTGATTTATCAACAACTCTTACCAAGGTTCCTAACACCTCTCGTGCAACATTTTCTTGATAGGTCATTTCCTTTCTTGGAATTGTCGTGGCTCTCGGTACAAGCTGAATGAAATTAGGACCATTCTTAACGAATATCATCCAGCTTGTTTCTGTATTCAAGAAACTTTCTTGAATCCAAATATGCCTCTTAAATTGCGGGGTTATACTACAGTTCGGAAAGATTCGAATAGTAATTCACATAATTCTGGAGATGTTTGCAGTCTGACCTCCAATTCTTTTCCGAGCACACCTCTATCACTCCATACTGATTTGCAGGCAGTGGCGGTCCAAGTACATGTGCGGACCCTAACAACAGTCTGTTGTGTTTATTTACCGCCTAATGATTTCATTACTCAAAGAGATCTTGACAGTTTAGTAGAGCAACTCCCAGCACCATTTATCTTACTTGGTAATTTCAATGGCCATAGCACATTGTGGGGTTCGCATGACACGAATTCCCGTGGGCGACAGATTGAGCAGTTCATTGCTAAGAATGCTCTCTGTCTGCTGAATAAGGAAGAGAAAACTTACTTCCACCAGCTCTCGCGAACCTTCCATAGTTTAGATCTTGCCATTTGTTCCCCAGTGCTCTTTCCGTTGCTTAATTTTACAGTTGGGAATGATTTGAATGAGAGTGATCATTTTCCTGTAATAGTATTTCATGCTGAGTTTGGTGGTACGACACCAGGACTACCTCGCTTCCTTTTCCAGCATGCGAACTGGGCTGATTTCTCGCAGCTAGCAAAAATTACAGAAAGTATGATCAATTCAGCAGATACTTCGAAGGCAGTTCAACTTGTTCTTAATTGCATTATGGAAGCTGCAAATAAAAGTATCCCAAAAAGCTCACCCCGTCTACGGAAATTCCGCAAACCTTGGTGGAACAAAGCTTGTCAAGAGAGTTATAAGAAACAAAAACAGCTTTGGAACAAGTTTCGCAGATACCCAACAACTGAAAATCTTGTTGCATTTAAGAGAGCCAAGGCTTATGCTCGTTGCATTCGCCGGCGTAGCCAGAGGGAATCCTGGATTAAATATGTATCATCTATCTCGTACTCTACTTCTAGCAAATTACTATGGAGGAAAGTGAAGGCAACTAATGGAATCTATCCGGAATTTTCGTTTCCTGTGTTGAAATTAGGAAATGTAATTTTTTCCTCACAGATAAAAGTTGCCAACGTTCTCGGACGTGCATTTGAAAAAGTTTCAGCCCTTGATTCGTATACTCCCAAATTTCTAGCGACTAAGAATAGAGCAGAAAACACTAAGATAAATTTTTCTACATCTAGATCACTTGGTTACAATAGCGCTTTTAAGCTCTTTGAGTTGAAGAAAGCCTTGTATCAAGCTCATGATGGTTGGTTTTGTGGATTTTAATGGCGCAAGAACCAGTTTTGATCATACTGCGCCATACGTATGATCAAGCTCATGAAACTAGCCCTGGTTCTGATGGAATCACTTACAGTATGCTTCGCCATTTAGATGAAGTTTCTGTTTCCAATCTCTTAAAACTTTTTAATCGAATCTGGTCTGAGCAAAAATTCCCCTCACAATGGCAAGAGGCAATAGTGATTCCAATCCTTAAACCGGGAAAGGATCCTGCCAGCCCTTTAAGCTATAGGCCAATCGCTCTAACGAGTTGTATGTGCAAAACATTCGAGCGTATGGTCAATGCGAGATTAATGTTTGAGTTAGAGAAACATGGGCTTTTTTCTCTGTTACAGAGTGGCTTCCGACGAGGACGCTCAACATCTGACAACTTAGTTGTTCTTGAGACACAAATTCGTAATGCCTTTGTTCGCAGAAATCATCTCGTTTCCATCTTTTTCGATATTGAAAAGGCTTACGATCGTACGTGGCGATACGGTATTCTTCACACTTTTAAATTTAGATTTTAGAGGAAATCTCCCAGTTTTTATTCAAAACTTTTTGAATACTCGTATATTTCGTGTACGGGTTGGTAATTTTTATTCTAATCATTTTATCCAGGCTGAGGGTGTTCCACAAGGAAGTGTTCTCAGCGTTACACTTTTTATCACAAACTTTAGTGAAATTCTGAGTCAACTTCCTCCGTCTGTTCAAGGGTCACTGTACTTTGACGATTTGCAGATTTCTGCTCAAGGTTGTAATATGCGCTTGATTGAACGCCAATTACAGAGTGCCGTTAACAAACTAATTTCCTGGTGTGAAAAAAACGGGCACACTCTTTCTCCGGAAAAGAGTCGTTGCGTGCATTTCTGCCGGAAGCGAAACATGCATCCTGACCCTATAATTAACATTCAAGGAAGTATCATTCCTGTTTATGATGACATGCAATTTTTAGGAGTCAGTTTTTTGTCAAAAATTACTTTCCTTCCACATATTCTTCATCTGCGAAAGAGATGTGAAAAATCTCTTAATATCCTTAAAGTGCTGTCAAATACTTCTTGGGGGGGCCGATCGTCCTTCCCTTCTTCGAATATACGAAACAATTATATTATCCCGTATTGATTACGGTTGCATGGTCGATGGTTCTTCTCGCCCTTCTGTTTTGCGCAGGCTTGATACAGTGCATCATTCCGCGTTAAGAATTTGCTCTGGTGCTTTCCGCACGTCACCTGTAGAAAGCTTGTATGCTATCTGCAATTTTATGCCTTTGGAATTTCGACGTCGGAAATTAACAGCACAATATTATTTCCGCATAAAATCAATTCCGAAACATCCCGTAAGCCACTTGTCCATTCCAAGTGGTTTTCAGAGACTTTATGATGCCCGTCCCTCTCATATCCTTCCCTTTAGTGAGAGAGTAAAAACTTTGCTGAATGATTCGGAAATTCACGAGGCGACAATTCAACATATTAATTGTTTTTCTTTCCCTCCTTGGGATGCTCCAAACTTTTCATTCTTTAACCCGTTTACAGGATTCGACGAATCCAGAACAGCGTCTATTATCTTCCAGCAAATTTTTAAGGATCATCGCAGCCGATATAATTCTTACGTAGAAGTATTTACAGATGGATCAAAATCCAATACCCATGTAGGTTGTGGAGTTGTTTTACCTACTCAGACAAATAACTACAGTTTGCCCACATCATTCTCTGTTTTATCTGCTGAACTGGTTGCAATAATATACGCTCTTCAATTAATTTCGACCTCTTGCGCACGATCCTGTTGTATATACACTGACAGCAGGAGTGCTTTGGAATCTCTTTCAAATTTCTGTTATTCAATGCATCCGGTTGCTATGGAAATCTTGGTTTCACTTCAATCCCTTGAAAACAAAGGATTTAAAATTCTTTTCTGCTGGGTTCCGAGCCATGTTGGAATACCTGGCAATGAAATGACAGATGCTGCAGCAAAATCGCCCGGTCCTTTTCATGAGCGAGCACTTCCGCAAGGAGATGCAAAGTCATGTTTTGCTCGGCATGTTCACAAGTTGTGGCAACTTTCTTGGGATTAGCAAATAGCCAATAAGCTACACTCTCTCCAACCAATGATTCGCGTATGGCCTACCAACCCAGTGCGTGGGCTTGATGTAAAACTAACTCGGCTCCGCATTGGTCATACCCGCTTTAGTCATAAATATCTGTTATTTGGGAAACCATGTCCCAAAATGTACGGCATGCAATACAGCATTAAGTGTGCGTCATGTTTTAACTGATTGCCCTGTTTTTAATAATCATCGTCTACGTTTTTTAATACATTGTCTATAAACATGAATGAACTCGTGGGTGAAAAACCTCACTCTCATATTTTAAAATTTTTAAATGCCACTGGTTTGTTGCATTTTATTTAGGTTGTGTTTTTTTTTGTCAAATTGAAATCTTTTTATTGGACTTTTATTTATTTTTTTGTCGTTTCTTTATTAAATGATATTCTTAAAGCATCGGTGTGTGTTTTGAATTTTCAATCTCTCTAGTCTTTAATTGAAAGATTTTATAAATATTAAATACTTTTAAATAATTTTGAACTATTTTTACCATCTGATTGGCCCAGCATGGCCAGGAGTGGCTTTTGTGCCAGAAAAAACAAATCAACCAACCAACCAACCGCAATTGATTCTTATAGTCCTGAATTTCTGGCAGTTAAAAATCACGCGGAACGGTTGCCTTTATGTTTTAATGCCTTTATGTTTAATGTTACAGAGACTATGATCAATACTACAGATATTTCGGAAGCAATTCAAAATGTCGTAGATATCATACTATGTGCCGCAACCTCCACTATTCCAAAGAGTTCACCACGTCTAAGAAAATTTCGCCGACCGTGGTGGAATGACGCCTGTCGCGATAGTTACAAACAGCAGAAAAAGTTATGGAACAAGTTTCGAAGGTACCCTACTACAGAGAACCTTGTCGCTTTTAAAAGAGCAAAAGCACTTGCTCGTCGAATACGCCGCCGTAGCCAGAAAGAATCCTGGATTCAATTCATATCCTCTATCACGCCGTCTACAAAAAGCAAAACTCTATGGAAAAAGGTAAAAGCTGCTAATGGGATTTATCACGAATCTTCTATTCCTATTCTAAATATGGATAATGTGAAGTATTCTTCCCCATTAGACATTTCCAACATTCTAGGTCAAGCATTTGCACAAGTTTCCGCAACTGATTCTTATAGTCCTGAATT
>JAOUZG010021244.1:0-14170 GCA_026289955.1 Argiope argentata
TTTTTTATTTAAATATATAGGATTTTTTAGATATAGGAAGTTCAAGAAGGCAAATTTTGCATGTAGATATTTTAATTCGACTTAAAATATATTGAGTTGTTACTTGAAGGGAAAAAAATTAATTTAATCAAACTGAACTATCAAAATTTAACTTTTATCATTTTCTTAAAATCTAATCCAAAGATAAAATAACGGAAAAGGGAAATTGCTTAAATATTTCTGTAGTTCTTTTAAATTAATATTTTGGCAAAATTTCAATATCGATTATATTATCGCCTGATCATTTTATTTCTACAAACAAAAAAACATGAAAAGTTAAGTAAAATGATTTAGTAAGTAGGATTATCCAAAAATCGTTTGACAATGAAAATGTGTTTTGATTAATATAAACCTTAATTTTGTTTAATGCACTAATAACTATACTGCAGTTAATCTATTTACAATTCATTTAATCTCATAAAATTTAATTTAGATCTTTTTTCGACAGAATTAGTAAACTAATGTTTCAGAAAAAAATAGGCTATAAAAAGTTATCAGAGGCAGTAATATCTGAAAAAAGCAACTTCGTTAAAACGGAGAGCACTGATGACCAATTACCACTACGAATCGTCGAAATCGAAGAGATTATTTTTAACAACCCCCCTTAAAAGAAGGAGAAAGCATCTTCAATCTTTCCACTACATAAAGGTTAAATATTTCTGCAATTCTTTTGAAAATTTTCAATAACAGTTATACTATCGACCGAAAATTCCACCTTTACAAACAAGAATCATGAAAATTCATGTAAAATCAATTAATAAGAAGGATTATCTAAAAATCTTTTGGCAATTAAAGTTTTTATTGATTCAAATTAACTAAAAGAAACTGTTAATTAGTAAGCAATCAAATACGCAAACTTCAGAAAATATATACAGCTCATTATTTTTTCGGAAATTTTGTTATCTATGTAGAGATTTAATATGCTTACCATGAAAACATCAAATTTGTCTGCAGTCCATTCGTGGCTGCTCCGGTGTTCCGAAAACACCCTGAATGTTTGTTCGGCTTCATTCTCCCAAGAGAGTAAGAAGCCGAATCTTTTTGCATTCAGGGATGGAAGAAGGAAATCTTCCACCAATCTCGGTCCTGGCATTGTAATTTCTTCTTGGATCTTATGGAAAAAAAGAAGAAAATTTAAAATATTTACTAACCTTTGATATACATCATAAAAATAAGAATAAGAAACATAAAATAGCAAATGAAATGCGGGATTTCTTAATTGTTTTTAAAAATTATATTTGACAGAGAATGGTGTGTGTGTGTTTGTGTGTGTGTGTGTATAATTGAAAAGTAAAAAATCCTTTTAGATTGTTTTTTTTTGATAAATAAAAAATAGATTTCCCATGTTCCTGAACAGATAAATAAACTACATTTCTGTCCAATAATTAAAAACTGAGTTTATTTGAGTAGGAACAATTTAGTGTAGTTTCTTTTTTCGCATGATGAAAAAAATATCTACACTTAAAAATTTTGGTTATTCAAAAGTTAATCACATTGGAGTTTTAAAAAAAACCAAAACATTTAGGAAAAATTATTAAAGGACATTTAACTAAAAACATTCAACAGATAATGTTTTGAATTTTTGTAAATAAAAAATCTTCTTAGAATCACTTAGAATTTTGAGAAAACAGTTTTAAAATATAGTACATTTCCCAACAAAATCTTTGCACATGTAAAAATGAATTTTTTTTGAAGAAAAGGAATCATGAATATTTATTAAAAAAATATTTGATATTGTCGCCAAAAGTGGGCTTATTAGCGTGTTCTAATGAGAACTTTAATTAGGCTAAATTTGAATTATTTCTCATGGAAAATGATAAATATATATTATATCTGTGAATCACATAAATATGAAGTGAATCACATTATGACCCTGTATGGAGCTCTTCGTTAATATGAATTGGGAAATAAAAAGCAAAATTTTAAAAAATGCTTGCGTTTTTTTTTAATTAATTATTTTTTTGTTATCATGTCAGAACATGATGTTTTGGAAATGAGGTTTTCGTCGTCAACCAAAATGCGTGGGCAATGATTTGAAATTTCACTATCTGCCCGAGCATCTCAAAAAATCACCTTTTTATAACTTGTTAATATTGTATTTGCATTGCTCTGATTAAAAAAATAAGTTAATTACTACAGCAAATAAGACCTTAAAAAATGTCATTTTGAGCCCGTGATGATTATATGAAATGAAATAAATAGGAAACGTGATATTTGTTTAAACAATAAATGGAAAACAAAGTTTCTTTTTATTATCATCAATTCTAAAATTACTAATTCAATGAAACAATTAAAATGAATAAAAATATAATTTAAATTGCAGAATCACGTGGTGCTTCTATGAAGGCTCAATGGGATGAGGTTTTTGGCGTCAAAAAAAAAATGCGTGGGCAAAGATTTGCAATCTTAAAATTCAATAAAAGATATGCCTTGGAAGACTCAAAAATTGGTAAATGGCTGCAATTTCGAAATGGAGACCGATTTTATCTTCAATTTGCCACTTTTTTTTGAGATGATTTTCTCAGCCTTTTAAGTTTATGAAAGCTTTCTTCAAACTTTAATAAGAATCTTTTTTAAAGTAGATTAGATTGATTAATTAAGTAAAACGTTTTCAATGATTGGCCGTTCAAAAATTTATGTTCTGACATGATACATAGTAATACGCGTGGCAGATATCAAAGATTACTTTTATTTATTATTCTTTTGATAAAAGCTCGAAATACGTTTGTTGATTTCTATTAGAAAAAAATCCTGAATTGATTCGATACAAAAGTATAAAAGAATTAAATTTTTTTTGCAATTACATTTATTTCCTGTAAATTTAATTATTTTATACCTAAAGGTAAACACAATTTCAGAATTTTTTATATAAATGTCAGATTAAGAATAACATTTTGTGCCTTAATATCCTGAATGTGATAAGAACTATATTAAAGACTAGCATTATAAAAAATATTACTCTCTGATCTTGTACTCAAAATAGTTTTTTAAAAAATTAAACACACACCCATCCATTAAAAGAATTATTAATTTTAAAATAAATAATTAAAAAATATTGCATGATTTTAATTAAAATTAATTAGTTTGTTAATTTAAAATTAAAATTTTAAAATAATTTAAAAGAATTATTAATTGATTACAAAATAAGCATCATTTCTAATGCACATTGTGTTTTAAGTTCTTAATCATTCCTTTGAGAAAGAGAGGCAAAAAATTTATAGCGACTGTATTACGTAAAAGGAAATATAAATATCGGATTTCACTTTCACAATTTGTTCATGGTACATGTCGACATTTATTGGTGCAAGTCAGAAATAAGACTATTTAACAAATATTTCGGACATACACCAAGCGACACTGTTTGCGTTTTTTGACATTCACACTAAAAAAAAAAAAAAAAAAAAATTCTAACATTCTAAATTTTTCCTAATATCCAAAGTAGGAATTTAAAAAAAAGTTTTATATATTACTTGTTGCACTTCTAAATTGCACTTACAAAACTAATAAAGTTAACTCTTTCAGTACTAAAGCAAGAATAATTTTATGTGGTCGACATCCCGATTTAGGGGTAACGCTTCTTATTCGTGGTCTAGGGAATGATTTTTCTTTTGTGTTCTATCTGTAGGACGTTTGAAAGTGCCACTCTCTAAAAAGAGGCTGTGCAAATGAATGTGATAATTGAGCAAAAATCGTACTCTTGGCCATAGTTGGCGTTACTACAAAAACAAGAGATACTGATTAGGCTTAAATCCCTGGCTACCTCAGTGAGCTTGCACATGGCAAGCTCCATAAGAAACAACAACAATAGAATTATATACAAAGATAAGAATTTTAATAAGATAAGAATAATAATGATTTAATAAGATAGAATTATCAATTTTAAATGAGATACAATTCCAGTGAAATGCTAAAAATAATGATTAAAAAATGAATAGATAAAATGGTATAGCCCATTTGCTGCCATAATAACTTGCAAGAAAAAATTTGCCCAACTCATTTGTATAACATATACAAACCGATATTTAAAATCTGGGAATAAATAAATATCTTTAAATATTACAGCTTTTACATAAAAAACCATATTATTGCTATTGACAAATTATAAATGTAAGATAAAATTTATAAAGCGTTATTTATCTAAAACTCCAATTTTAAAGAAATTCAATCAAAGCGGCGTGTTCGGTGCAAGGTTTCTGGAAAAAAATAAAAAATATAGTTGCCACGAGATCCTAATATCACAAACAAATTGGTAAAACGCATTTCAAAAATAGTTGCTATTAATTGAAAAAAAAATGTTTAAAACGGGGAGATTATTTGAATTCTAGAAGTTTAAGAGAAGAAATATACCTTTAAAAACTAAGAATGAAGAGAAGAAAGTAATAGTTTTTTCCATTCTAAAAAAATATTTCAACTTTTACAAAATTGCTTTAAAGTATGATTATCCATACAACCAACAAGTACGTTATATTTATATCACGAGAAGGAGTTAATCTAAGAAGCTTTAAAGAGAGATTTTGAAAAGAAAATATGATACATAAAGAATACGTAATGCCAAAATTTACATACTGGAATGTACTGTAAAAGACGGAAAAATATCCAGCGTATAAGCAGCAAAGATGGTTTGGGATGGTCTATTGAGCAGAGCACGCTTAGCCAAACTTTCTAAACAAACTGCAAGTGATACAACCAACTTACAACGACAGTTTCAGCTTTCTGTATTAATGCTCGAAAGATGACCATTGGGGGTACAAAGGCCTGCAGTTGACCAATAGGATGACCACATGATGAGGTAAAATGCATCGTCCAATGGACACCATCTGAGGGGAATCTCTTACCCTCTTCTCTCTGCGGTCGAGAAGGGGGTAAGAAATTCCCCTTTGGCATACCCGTCGTTTGAGGAGAAAACTTGTTAAACGCACTCTTCTTATACCACAAAAATTGCGTCTATTTTAAATGCAAATAATTTCAAAAACAGTATTACCCTATACTTTCGATTGAAAAAGCGCTCAAAATTGTGTCATAGAATTATGTTGTTCTTTGAAAGAAACAAGAAAAATAAAAATAAGATATGGTCCAAATTTTCTCATTCATTAAATTTCTTTCGGATTTATTAGACATAGTAAGTGTACATTTTAAAGATTTACATGAATTAATTTACACATTTTTCAAAAAAATTTTCTCTTATTTAGAAAAAAAAAAAAAAAAAAAAAAAAAAAAAGATTAAAAAAAGATCTACTATGCATATTTCAATGTACCATGTCAGAACATGATTTCTTAAACGGCCAAGCACCACGTGCTTCTCAAATTAAATTATATTTTTATTCATTTTAATGGTTTTATCGAATGAGTCACTTTAGTATTACAAACGATCATAGAAACTTTTTCTCGCATTGATTGTTAAAAAAATATCACATTTTCTATTTATTTCTTTTCGTATAATCACGTGCTCAAAATGACACTTTTATAGGTTTTCTTTGCTATAATCCTTAACTTATTTTTTTTTAAAAATCAGAGCTTTGTTAATGCGATGGCAACATTTTATTAAAAGCTTATTTTTTGAGGTGCTTTTTCAGATAATAAAATTTTTATTTTCTCCTATGGATTTTTGTTGATGCTAAAAACTTTATCTCAAAAACAACATCATGATCTGACATGATAAAATTCTATTTAAATTATAAATTTTTGGATTTTATTATTTTATTTGTTGTTAGACTATTTTCTTACACACTTCCACAAATTTCTGCTAATTATCAAATTGCTTTTCCTTGACTCGTCTTTTTTAAAATCTAAGAGAAAGAAATGTCACACTTTCTAGCTTCAGTCGCGGGAACAAGAAATTTTCAGCTTAAATTTCTACTCTCTCTATGTATCGTCTCTATACAAAGAATATGTATTCATAGATTGATCTACAACTTATTTATTCATTAACAAATATAAAGAAAATATTTAAAAAATATATAGCTTTTTTTTTCATTGAAAACATTAATAATAAAAAAAATTATAATTTTTTTCCGTGATTTAACTCTGTAACTGCATTAATGTAATATTAATTCCTATAAAATGATTATAGAAATTAGGAAACATGTTTGAGATCCATGGCGCTTTGCTACACCATCCATTTAGTCTAATTATGATAATCAGATCAAAGTATTTATGCCCAGTCATTGCCATTTGATTATAAGAAGCATATTTAAAAATTTAAACTTTTGCTCTCAGAAAAAAAAATAGATTCAAAATTATTTACCTAATAAAAAGATTTGTTTATTGGTATGAAAAATAAATATGCATAATTCTTTTAACTCGAATTTCTATGAAATATTAATTTGCATCTCTAAACCATTATCTAGGCGTTTTTAACCATTAAATTTGAAAAATAAATAAATAATACTTCAAAATGAAGCACAATCTTGAATGGTGAGATAGAGGCACTAACAGAGAGATAAATAATCTAAATAACACCAATATCACTTTTAGGATTACGATATGAATTTATTTCAATGATTTATTTTTATTATTATTACTGAATCGATCCTGAGATGATTTTGAGACTTCAGCTGTAGTTAAAAATTATTTGCCAAAAAATTAGGAAAGATTTTCATTATAATAACTTAAAAGGTAAAAAGAAACAAAAATCGGTAAGAACGTTTCAGATAATAAATATATTTTTAATTTTTAATTAATTAAAGATTTTTTTGCCAATTTTCAGGTGGGAAAAATATCTATACTACTACGCATGCGCTCCCTGCTATCTCTTCATTAAAACAAAAATAAGATAAACGATTCAAACTAAAAAACTTTTTGCTTAATAAAGTCACAAAATGAGAACAAAAATTATGAAATAGTGCCATTCAAAAAAGAAAAGCAATACCCTGATCGGAAAGAAAGACTATAATTATTGGAAAAACATTTGCTTAAAGAGAGATATTTCCAGAATATCAACTTTAATTATCTTTAATAGTACTCCTCTCCATATATAATCAGAAATACATCAGAAATGGCAGTTGAAGTTTGATGAGAAATAGTAATTAATATGTTTCAAAATATTTAAAAACATTATCAAACAAAAGTATTCGTTGTGAAGCTGATGGAGGAATCTTATCATCTTGATTTTGATTTGTTTTATCTAGAAACGGTAGATACAGAGGAAGAGAAGTTAAATCAAATCGAATGATTTATGACAAACTTCTGGAAAAACGATCTATTATAAATGAGATCTCAATAATTGTATCTTTTTAACAGATTGATGGACAATTGTATCTCTATTATCGATTATAATTAAGATGAAAAACACACACACACGAAAAGACAGTTTTTCTTATTTCTGCACCATTGATGCAGTTCACAGTGGCATAGAAGATGTGACAATTTAAGATTTTATTCTTTTACTGCTTTTGCAGGGATGTTTTTAAAAATGTATAAAATTCTAAGATTTTGAATTCTAAAATAAAATGAAATCTCACTCTTCATATATTAAATTATATATGTTAAAGAAAAAAAAATATTTTTTAAAAATGAGAACAGTGCAAGACAAAATTCTTTCAAGTTATACGATCTTAATAAGTTTTATTAAAATTTTAATTGTTGAATTAAAAACTGTATTAGTTAGTTTCTGATCAAATAAATAAGCCGCATTTCTATCTAACATTTATGAATCGGTACTGATTGAGCTCAAATAAAATAATTTCCAATACTAATTAATAAAATTAACCAATACTAATTAATAAAACATTTGTTATGAACAGCTTGTTATTTTTGAAATAAAACAATAAATAAATACGTAGGAAAATTATTGAATCATTTAAGATAAAATCTTTCATTAGATTATAATTCATAATGTTGATCTTAATAAAAATTTAAGCATTATTTAGGAAGACAGCTTTTAAAATGTAAAATGTTATAAGTTAAACTAACATTGAAAAACATTAAAAAAACTAACAAAAGTGCAAATTATATGGAAAATACCCATTTTCCAAATAATGAATTAAAAATCGTTTTCAAATTTTTTAAAGAAAATTATTGCGACATTAAGAATATTTAATAGATGAAATTTAATATTTTATCAAAAAAATTTCTTTTTATCCTTACTCTTTACTAGTGGCAATTAAGCTGTATCTAAATTAGTTTTGATAACATCAGTAAAGTGAGTAATTTCCATATTAATAAAAATGTTAAGCATCTCGTTCCAACTTATCATTGATGAATCAAGATATCAATCTGTTAAATCAAGATAAAAAATTTTAAAAAAATTAATTTTATGATTTGCACTGTTTCAATGGTAATACGAAAAGCCCCTACTGTTTCGTATTTGCAGATACATCAAATATAGAAATGATTTTATATTATTATAAAAGAATGAATATAATAAATTTTTTTAAAGTCTAATTTGAAGTACTAAATATTAAACAATGAAAAAGCAAAAGAAAATAATACGAAGCAATATTTTAAAAAGTTATATAGGGGAAAAATATATAAATAAATTTTTTGTCTTAATAGTACAGATCATGATAGAAATATTAATGAAGTAAAACTTTTAATAGGATAACACTCACTGAAAATGCATACAATCCAGTTTCTAAAGCATAATTACAAATATATATTCATATATCATGCACGAACTTTCTTAAATCTCATGTGTAATCGAGGAAATAAAAGCACAGAAATGTTCAAAAATCCCCTGACAGAAAGCGCTAAATAACCGAAGCATCGTCTGTTTTTGCGCAGCTAAATTGTACTAATTAACTTCATAAAATATTTTCAGGTAGTATTAAGGCGAATAAAATTATATAAGAAGATAAGAAATTTCATTTTAAATGTAATCAACTTCTGAAAATATTGTATTAAATAGAATAAGAAAGAATGAAATTTTGCTACAACAAAGAAAAAAAAGCACGTGGTTAAATATTTTATGTCTCATTGAAAAAAAAATCAGAAATCCGTGTATACATTATATCAAAGAATTTGTAAAAAATCTCTAGAAGGAAATAAAATTTTCAACATTACACCTTTCGATTAAAAACGTAAACTATTATTATTATTCATAGATTGAAAACGCGCGAAAAAAATATTGAAGATATTTATATGTGAAAAATCGTCTTAAAATAAATGCTTAACAATTCCTAAGCTAAATATACTAAATAAATGTGCCGTGATATGATTGAAACCTCATGGAAAAAATATAAATAATAGCCTCTAGAAACACAAATATTCTCTAAAATAAATCCTAGTTCAAACCAGATAGGTTAATAAAAGTATAAAGCAATGAGATCAATCAAATTCTAGAAGTCTAAAACGAATGTTCTTTTAAAACATTATATGGGACGGATAAAACCAAAAATCCCAAAGTTTTTAATTATTCTACAAAAACTTACGATTGACTAAGTTTAATTTGAAATATGAATATTCGCAATGTACATAAATGTTTGTTTTTAATTTCAGATGACGCCGAAGCATAAAAATGTTAAGAATCCTTGACGATAGATTTTAAAGATCAAAATAATATAATGGATGAAATGTGCCTAAGATCAAACTTTACTTACGGTAAATACACGGTGCTAGTAGGACAAAATGGCAGGAATAGTAGCGGTCAGTGTGGAAGAGCACACACACAACTCAAGAGGCGCTAAAAGTAAGTTTCCACTTTCTGTGTTTCCTTTTATAAAGTTTCAATGAATGGTAATGGTAAAAGCGCATACCAGATGACCAATAGAATGACCACACGAAGTAACATAGCAAGGGACATCTCCTTCCCCCCCCCAACTGCCAAAGAATAGACGCTACCCTTTCCTTCGAAGGGGAGGGACATAAGAATACGCTTTCTAAGTCTTCGCTGTTAATTTATTTTAATTTACAGTAAAGCGTTAACTTATAAAATTATTTAACTTATTGAAAATCAGACTGAATTTTAATTATTCTGGCACAATATAAATGGTAACCCTCCTCCCCCCAAAAATATTCATGATTTCAACACAATTAGCAATAATTATTTGTTTTCAGTTTTAAAAAATGTTTTGAATTATTTTCTAATATCTTTTTGCGTTGTTTGTTCTAATAGATATAATAATGAAAATAATTATCGTGACAAAATATTCTAACTCTTAAAACTAATACTTGAACTTGTGCTAGAAAAAGTGTTATTCATTTAATTGACTCTTTGTTTTTAGAAATCAAATGTTTCAATCTTAGATAAATAATACTGATGTGATAATGAAGCTCTGAAAATCACTATTTTAATTTGTGCTAAGCTTTTTCATTGGCCATCTATAAGAATATCCACCAAATAGCCAGTCAATACAGACAAAATAAAACAAAATTATACATTAATTGAAAGTTTTCTGTTTTTTGCCGCAGTAAAAGGGAATTTGATATAGATTGTAGAATGGATCATTACTTAAAGAATATTTTATTGCACATGATTAATTGAGCCAATGTCTATATAAAAGTGTGTATTCCGAAACATATGAATAATCTATACAGAGTATAAAACGAAGTCTCCTGAAATCGTCTATAAGGTGGAACTACAAAAACTCAAAAAATAGTTAACAGGGATTGGAGATATTTATAATATTTTGTAGAGCATTTATTGAGAAAGGTTTAGGTACATTAAAATAATATCAAAGTAAAAAAAAGGAGTTTTCTAATTGCGATTTTAACTTATCCGAGGATACGTGAAAACCTCAAACTGCACGTGTGCAAATAGAAAGAGCTGTGGTATACATATGCGTTACATTTCTTTGTTTACGTGTGATTTTAAACATCAATTCAAATCTCATTATACATAAAAGAAGGAAATCCAACCTCGAAAGATCGCCAGTGTTTTGTCTACGGGCATATGATATTTTTATATTTGTAACAATCTAAATATTTCTGAGTGTTTACTATATAAAAATTTTGTAACTAGTTTTGATAATTTCTAAATATATTTTTTATTTGTTTGATGTTACGTAACATGTCCACGTTATATCGGTTGGAGGATAGATTTAAGTTTAAAGCTAATTTTTTCTTCTTGATTGCTAATCCACGGGCAATGCTTTGCGAGTACAGCTAGTACGTTTATAAGCATTACATAATTTTTTTCTGTTAAATAATTTTTTTTCTAATAAGAAAGTGTCTAACTATGGCACTTTGGAATCGAAATATTTATCTTTCAAAAGGGCAAAGACTCTGTATTTATTAAAATTCCTAATTATAAAAAGTAAATTTCCGGTCAGTTTCAGTAATCAAATTATATAAAAGTTTTTTTAAAGTCAAGGAGAGCATCAAAATCAATATCATCATTAATTTTCATCAATTTCAATGATATCTGAAAATAATTATTTGGCAATATTCCTTTATCTCTTATAGGCTTTTTTGGCCAAGATCATATATAGAAATGACTTGCTTTGAGATGAGATAATTAATGTATAAAACTCTACTTAATTCATGTTAATGCAAAGGGTGTTTTTTTCTTTTCTATTTTGCTATTATTGGCTAAACGTGGTGACGTTTCCGAGACTGCAGATACAATTAGAGAAAACTTGCTCAAAACTCAACAACGGTTTCATTAACTTATATTAAGTTGGGGAAAAGAAATCCATTATTATTTTACAGCCATCTATCCAGAAAATAATGGATTTCTTTTTTCATTATTTTCAAAAATTCCATATGAAAAGAAAATAATGGGAAAAGAATCTAAAAAAATGGAAAGAAACGAAAAAATACTGGAAATAAATCCATTTATTTCTGGGTAGATGGCTGTAAAATAATAATGGATTTCTTTTCCCCCAATTTAATATTTGAAAGCATGCTTCGTGCATTTAAGAAACGTTTGTAAAAAAGCATTTCTTTTGGAGATTACTTAGCAGGAGATGTAATAAATACCCTTCATAAAAATACCTTTTTATTTATCTTTTTGAAAATTTTCTATTCAAAGCAAGTAAAAAAGAAAACAGAAACAGTTCAGGAAAAACAGATTAGGATATCTCGATTTAATCCTAAAAGTTAGATAGTTTCCTTTTATGATATTCGGATATTAACGTGAAAAATAAGTCAAAACACGCTCTAAGAATGTTTTCTGCAATCCCAAAATTTAAAGAAATATTTTTAGAATGTCCGGTCTTATGAACCAGAAGTGTTCTCACGGGAAGGTATCGCAATAGTTGGTTTGTTTATTCGTAGTGACTCCGGAAAAGGGGCAGAAAATGATTTATCGGCTCCAAGGTGTGGTTAACATTCCAGTAATGGAATTCCTTCGTTTGAGTTGTCATCTGTAGAGCTTTTTATTGTTGGCATTCATGATTTAACCTTATTAGTGACCTAGAATTTCAAAGAATCATTTTTCGGCCTTTTCTTTGTATTAAATGAAGACTTTCTTCTCTGTGTTTATTACAAAATGCGTTTTCAGTTTATATGCTTTTTCAAATACTTACAAGAGTCTCTGACCAAGAAGAAGTAAATCATTATTCCCATTAATGTTGAACATAATAACGAACCTTTAAATTATTAATTAAACATTTGTTATATGCATTTAAACTATGTAAATTTTTGTGATTTTAATTTTAAATGATAGGACCCTTGTTAGATTTTGCAGCAAAATAAAGGGCATCATATTTACCTTTATGAAATGGAATTATATTCAGTATAATATCCATTTAAACAAATTTTTACTATCATTATTTATAAATTTTTATTATAAGCATACTTGTAACAAAGAGAAAACAATAACCCTTTATGTATGGATAAGAGAAGAATAGAAACAAAGCAATTTATTTAATGTGTTTGGAGAGAAGATCGTGTATTTAAAGCTTTGTCAAGATTACAAAAAAAAAGATGGTAAATACTCATTAAAAATCAAAATAGATTAGAATTTGAATAATTTTAATCTGAAGCGCTAGAGCGCAGACGATAAACTTTCAAATTTTTCATGCGAATTATGAACCAATAAAGCTATTATTATCACCAAATTATTAATGTGTGGTTGTACATAAAAAATAATACAGTAAATTTATTTTCAAGATATGATTTTTTACGAATAATTAAATTAAATTAATTCAAATTACAAGGTCTATATTTAAGCTATTTTAATAAGAACTCAAAAAGCAAAAGATAAAAAGAAACACTTATGAATTCAAAATTGCAAAGTTTGAATAAGTTAAACACCGCAGTAATATCAAAGGGTATGATAAATATGACAAATAAAAATAATTTCATAAACACTTTTTCTTAAAATTGATAATAAATAATGTGTCAAATATTTTGACAATCGAAAACTGTTAATATGTCTTTTTTATTTTACATATTATAAATATACAGGCAAAAATTATTTTTTTTGTTATTTAAAACGATCTTTCAATAGAAAATTTGATAGAAATTGGGATATTCATCTTTCTCAGATTGAAAATAAGGTTTTCAGATTGATGCTTAAAATGTAATCTGTGTAACAAAAATTGGGCTATTTTAATAAATCAAATTATGAACTCTGTATTTATTTCTAGATTTCTGATTTCTAAAATATTTTAAAAGGAATTTGTCGGTTGTAAATCTGTTCCTTATCGCACTTGTTGATAGAATTATGTCCACTTTCAAAAACCCAATGTATTAACTTTGAGACGTGTGAACTTATTTGTGTATGTACCTATTATGATGCAGATCAATTCGCAAGAACGACTTTTGTTTCTAAAAGAATATATACGTATTGGATTACAATTTGCAGTCAATTAGATGAATAAATTTAGTTTCACTTTTGAAATTGCTTTTTGATATCAAAATAAATTAGATAAATCAAACAAAGGTGGCTAAAATCTATTAATATTCTTCTTCATTATGGAATTCAAAGCATTTCGTATCTGATATCTTCAGAACTGTCGAGACGGGAGAATGTTCTATGCCTTGGTTTCTAACAGAAGCACTGAAATGCTTTGATTAAATTCAATAGAATAATGAAATAAAAGCCAAATAATTTAATGTATATACATTATAAAAAATAAGGACATATATTTTTAATGACATACATTATACAAACTTGTCCTTCATTATATCCATTGAACCATCATACCGTATACAATGTTTGTCTTTCCAAAGTTGAAAGAAGTAAATCTATATTAGGCAACACGGGAAATTTCCTGACCTACCTAAAATATTCTTTATTTTCTTGTTT
>JAOUZG010021248.1:1228-20060 GCA_026289955.1 Argiope argentata
TTGTCCTTTTAATAATAAATTTAGAAAAAAGAAAAACACAAAAAAGGTAATTAAAAGTAGAGTAAATTTCAATTTCAACCCTGAATATAACTGTTTTTGTATCTAATTTCAAAGAATCTGAAACGAGAAATTCGAATATGAAATGTACGATGAACGAGTAAACAAACCAAAACAAACAACAAAAGAAAGAAAAAGTAGAAATTTTTAACATCTGCCAAAGCAAACACAACAGCATAAAATCAGAATTACGAATCACTAGCAGCGCTTCCAGAAAATGAAACGCTTTTTACTGCAGCTGCCCAAATAAAAACAAGTGTGCGTGGCATCTAATAGCAATAAAAAAACCCGATGGTATTGAGCAAACGAATTAAGATATCAAAATAATTTTTCTTCAAAAGGATAGCTTACAGTTTACATATACATAAAAGATCAAAATAAACATATCGCAAATTTCATCGATTTTTTTACATTTTAATCGTCTATTGTACCCTTAATAATATTTAATAGGTTTATAATTGATTATCAACTATTATCCAAAAAATAAAAAGGAAGAATTGTAATAAATAAAAAATATATTTATGAAAAAAAAATCGTTTCCATTTGTTCTTTTTATAATATTTTCATTAAAATAAAAATAGCAGCAGTTATAAAAAAAATCTGAAAAGGAATCGTCTGCTAAAAGATTATTAAAATATTTAGATTATGATATTTACCGATCATCGGACCACGAATTTTTAACTGCAACTAACCGAACTTTAAAACTTTAACTATTTGGTAAATTTGATATTGATTTTAAAGAAAGGAAAATATATTTTTTTTAAATATAAAACATATGTCTCCTCCAAGAAAAAAGAAATGTTTAAGATCTATTCAAAAGAGAGAAAGGAAAAGAATGACGACTTCTCGGGAAAACGAAAATCAAGAATTTCGCCAACGACGGCAAATGTTTAATAGACAGAGGATGGCTACTGCAAGGGCATCTGAAACAGCTATAGAAAGATGTCACAGACAAATGTTTAACAACCAAAGAATTTCCATTTTAAGAGCATCCGAAACGGACGAGGAAAGATTCAATAGGCAAGATTCTAATAGACAAAGAATGTCCATTTTAAGAGCATCCGAAACGGACGAGGAAAGACGCAATAGGCAAGAATCTAATAGACAAAGAATGTCCATTTTAAGAGCATCGGAAACTATTGATCATCGCCAATTAAGACAATTAAATAACGCAATGCGGATGTCAAACACAAGAAATGAAATCTGGAAACAAAAAGAAAATTCTGCATTTGCATATGATTTCAATATTGCGTATGAACGTGATCCACTCATTGAAATTGGTCGAATGGCTATTGAATGCTGTTTCTGCAAGGCTCTTAAATGGAAAGGCGAATCCAGTAGCATGTGCTGTAATAATGGAAAAATCCAGCTGCCTTTGCCACAAACACCTCCAGAACCCCTCCTCACGCTTCTCTCGACCGATTCTCCGGATGCGATCAATTTTCAAAACAACATAAGAAAATATAACTCATGTTTTCAAATGACTTCATTCGGTTCCGGGAGAGAAATTAGAGAGCAAGGTTTTATGCCAACATTTAAAGTTCAAGGGCAAGTGTACCATAGAATAGGTAGTTTACAGCCACAACCGAATGAGGAGCCAAAATTCCTACAAGTTTATTTCGTTGCTGACAAAGAACAACAAGTTGAACAGCGTTGCAGGAATGTTAGAGACATAAAACCAGAAATAGTGTCGCAGCTACAAGAAATGCTACATCAGCATAATAGTTATGTTAGAAGTTTTAAATGTGCAATGGAAAAAATCACGCCAGAAATGAAAATTATCATTCATGCAGATAAAATACCCTCCGGTGAACATGAAAGGAAATTTAATGCTCCTACAATATCAGAAGTTGCGATTATCTTAGCTGGCGATACGCATGGCAGTCGTGATATTTCGTTAGATCTGAGGAGTAATGGAATAAAAAAGATAGCGGAAACTCATCGCGCATACGATACTTTCCAATACCCATTAATGTTTTGGCAAGGCGAGGATGGGTATAACTTTGAATTGCGACAAACCAGTCTTACAGGTCAAATAACTACAAGAAAAATTTCGGCAATGGATTTTTATGCATTTAGGATAATGTTTCGTGCATCCAATTTCAACATTATTTTAAGGTGTAAAGAACTTTTTCAACAATTTGTGGTTGATATGTATGCTAAAATTGAAACCGAACGATTGCGATTCATACGTTTGAATCAAAAGAAACTTCGTGTTGAAGATTATATTCATTTAAGAGATGCTATAAATAAAGATGGTAATATAAAACAAATTGGAAAACCAACAATTTTACCATCTACTTTCACAGGCAGTCCTCGATATATGCATGAAAGAACTCAAGATGCCATGACATACGTAAGAAATTATGGAAGTCCTCATTTATTTATCACATTCACCTGTAATCCACAGTGGAGGGAGATTACAGAAGAGTTGATATCAAGACAAAAAAGCCATGATAGGCATGATATAATCTGTCGAGTATTCCATTTGAAATTGAAATCGCTTATAAATCTTATAAACAAAGGAAAAATATTTGGAGAAATAAGATGTTTCATTTACACAATTGAATGGCAGAAGCGAGGACTTCCACATGCACACATTCTTCTGTGGTTTCAAGATAAAATGTATGCTCATAAGATTAACGACTTAATTACTGCTGAGTTGCCAAATCCTGAAATTGATCCAATATTATACAACGTTGTTAAAACACAGATGATACATGGACCCTGTGGAAATATTAATCCTCTGTCACCATGTATGAAGGATGGAAAATGTACAAAAAATTATCCAAGAGAATTTTTAAAAGAAACACAAACAGGTCATGATGGATATCCACTTTATCGTAGACGTAAACCTGAAGACGGAGGGCAAGTAACAATAAAAAAAGTTCGTGGCTTAGAGGTGGTGATAGATAATCGATGGATTGTTCCTTTTTGTCCATTGTTATCAAGATCATTCAACGCACATATTAACGTCGAATACTGCAGTTCTATAAAATCTATCAAATATGTGTGCAAGTACATAAACAAAGGTTCTGACATGGCTATATTTAATTTAACGAATAATGAAACTCAGTATGACGAAATTCAAACGTATGAAATAGGAAGATATCTCAGCAGCAATGAGGCAGTTTGGAGGATATTGAGGTTCCCTATTCACGAAAGGCATCCCACTGTTGTTCATTTAAGTGTGCATCTTGAAAATGGTCAGAGAGTTTATTTTACAGAAAAAAATGTTTTAGAACGAGTGCAAGCTCCACCAGAAACTACTTTAACTGCATTTTTCTCTTTATGCCAAAGTGATGAATTTGCTCGATCTTTATTGTACCATCAAATTCCTAAATATTATACTTGGAATAAAAGTATGAAGAAATGGGTTCCTAGGAAATCTGGAAAAGCTGTACCTGATCACCCAGGAATTAAATCAAGTGATGTCCTTGGTCGTGTCTATACTATTCACCCAAGTAATTCAGAATGTTTCCACCTAAGATTATTACTTCATGAGGTTATAGGCCCAAAGTCGTTTTCTGATTTGAAAACATTTAATGGAATTGTTTGTGAAACTTTCAAACAAGCTTGCGAACTGAGAGGGCTTCTTGAAGATGATTCTCATTGGAAAAATACGTTAGATGAAGCAGCTACGACTCATTCAGGACTAATGTTGCGAGATCTATTTGCAGTTATCCTTCACACTTGCTGCGTATCGAATCCTGTACAGTTATGGCATTTATATAGAGAAAATATGTCAGAAGATATTTTGCATAAAACAAGAATTGCAATTAATAATATCGATTTAGATTACAATGATGAAATATTTAATAAAACTTTACTTGCTCTTGAAGACAAAATTAAATCATTGGGAGGAACAGATTTAAAAGTGTTTGGATTTCCAGAGGTTTTCCGTGATAGCAATAGCAGTTTAAATTATGAAATAATACGAGAGACATGTTATAACATTCATCAACTAACATCATACATTGAAACAAATGAACCTAATTTGACTGATGACCAAAGACTTGCTTTTGAAAAAATTACAACTGCAGTTTTCACAGAAACTGGTGGAATATTCTTTTTGGATGCTCCAGGTGGAACAGGTAAAACGTACCTAATTAATCTTTTATTAGCAAAAATTAGGCAAAAGAATCTAATTGCTCTTGCAGTAGCTTCCTCTGGCATTGCTGCAACTCTCTTGACGGGTGGAAGAACAGCTCATTCAGTCTTCAAATTACCAATAAATTTATCGTGTTTTGAAAATCCTGTTTGCAACATCTCAAGAAATTCAGATAGAGCAAAATTGCTTAAGAAGTGTAAGTTAATTGTATGGGATGAATGTACAATGGCACATAAGTCAGCACTGGAAGCTCTTAACACAACTATGCAAGATATTTTTCAGAATAACAGGTGCATGGGTGGTGTAAGTCTGGTTTTATCTGGTGATTTTCGTCAAACTTTGCCTGTTGTTCCACGAGGCACAAAGGCAGATGAAATGAATGCATCGATAAAAGCCTCTTATATTTGGAAAAATATTCAAAGATTTGGATTGAAAACGAACATGAGAGTTCTTCTTACAGGTGATATTTCCACCGAGCAATTCGCTCAGAACCTACTTCAACTCGGTAATGGAACTATGGCAATTGATAATGAAGGATTTATATCTTTGGCAAACATTGCTAAAATTGTAACAACAATGGGAGATCTTCAGGATAAAGTATTTCCAAACATCGAAAGCAATTTTTGTGATACTAACTGGCTATGTGAAAGAGCTATTCTCTCTCCAACGAATGAGGGAGTTAAGATGATTAATTACCATCTGTTAAGGAAATTACCAGGTGAAATTCAAATTTTCAAATCATTCGACACCGTAATTGATATAAATCAAGCGATTAATTATCCTACAGAATTTCTGAATTCACTGGAGCCATCCGGTGTACCAACACATAAATTAGAGTTAAAGATTGGCGCACCTATAATGCTTCTGAGAAATCTAGACCCTCCAGCTCTGTGTAATGGAACAAGACTTATTGTAAAGAGATTGATGCCAAATGTCATTGAAGCAACCATATCTACAGGCCAATCAACAGGAAAGGATGTCTTCATCCCACGGATTCCTCATATACCATGAGATGCCCCATTCCAGTTTAAAAGAATTCAATTTCCAGTTAAACTGAGTTTTGGTATGAGCATTAACAAATCTCAAGGCCAATCTTTAAAAGTTGTTGGCTTAGATTTGCAAAAGCCTTGCTTTTCACACGGGCAGCTATACGTTGGTTGCTCGAGAGTCGGTGATAGTAAAAATCTGTATATTCTTGCACCACAAGGAAAAACTAAGAACATTGTATACAGAGAAATACTGCAAGAATAAATAAATTAAATTTGAATATAAAGACAAATAATAAGGATAGAAATTAGAATTAATTTCTAAATTCTTTTCAAGAGGACAATAGTATTTAAAAGTAATACATCCTCTTTTGAATATATTTTATTTATACTTTTTGGGTAGTGGAACCTATTCTTAATTTTGTTTTCCTTTTCATCTGTTGAGCTATTTAATCTGTTGCAAGTCTCAATTAGATGCTATGTTACGATAAATGTAATGTAATGTATGTTTCATTATTTTCTTTATCTCATTGTTTTCTGGATTCGTGCTAATTATGGGACGGTATGAACTTTGAACGTTTTAGGGAAGACGTTTTTATGTTAAATATCTTATGAGCCGTTTAGACAATGTTGGGGCAAATCCTTTTCATGCTGCATCCTTTTCATTCTGAATTCTTTTTATGTCATTATTTCTTGGATCCGTAAAGAAAACTGTAGAACCACAGCATGCGTTTCAGCCTCAAGAGTTTTTGGTATGATATTCTTTACATCAGTCAAGGCAACAACATGTAGCATCATAAATTAAATTTTTTTTTCAAATTAAAAAATATTTCTTTTAATATGCAATGCCATCTTATTTAAACAATTCACGCGTTTTTCAAAAGCATGCAAAATTACCACGATTCTTTTGAAATAATTTATGTACAAATTAAACCATGAAAAGGTACCTCTATCTCTCTAATTATTGGATGTTTCAAGAATGATCAAAAATAACAGGTTACTCTTTAAAAAATCATTGTTCATTTTTATTTGATGATATTTCATTTTGTAATGTTTATATTGATTGTATTCTAATATAAAGTTGTTTTTATGTTCTTAAAGATAAAAATTCCTTATATATATATATATATATATATATGAATAAAAAACAATGTGTTTATTTTATTCGTGAAAATATTTATGTGTTAAACGATTCTTTTTATGTTCTGAGTGTTTGGTGCATTAAAAATTAAATATTGTTAATTAGTCGATTTTTTTCTGATTCATTTTGAAGTACTTTTGAATTTAAATAAAAAAGAATAAAGGGAATTAAAAATTTCTTTATCAGCCAGTTTTCGTTATCCCAACTGGCAAAGAAAATTCACGCATTTGCTTAAAAATTTTAAAAACTGCCCCTCTAGCTGTCAAACATTTGATATCATTCAAAATACAAGAAAGGAGTGTTAGTATTACCTATGATACACCTTCAAGTTGATTTCTTTCGACGCTGTTCTTGCATACATTATTAATTCATGTTTTAATCTATATTTTTTCAATTCAGATTTAATTTATAAAGCTTTAATAATTAGAAATATATGCGTAAAAATGGTCTTAATGAAGTTAATAATTATACTGTTTCGTAACTTGAATAAAAGCTCTAATAAATTAAGAAGGTTTAACTTTTATTTCGATCTTCTACTCTGAGGAATCATTCTTATCAAAATATTCTTGAAACGCCAATATTTTGAATAAAAAGAGTTGTTCTACAATTAATTAAATCGGTTATTGAAGCTGACTGATTAAAGGAAATTTGAATACCACTACTTAATAAAAAGGGGTGAATTAAGATCACTTCTTCGAACGCCTAAAAAATAATGCATCGATCAGCGCCCAAGGTTTCTCAATACCGATTCGCCTAAGATTATGAAAATGTTGATTGGTCTAAGCTATTGCATTCATAAAGCGATAGCCGAAAATAGAAACATGCATTTATTTATTTAAAAAGGGAAATGTCAAAAATATTTGTCAGAATATGATTCCTTAGGACCAAATGACTGACTAAAATTTAAATATCATGATCTTTTGAAATATATTTATAAACCGTAAAAAGTAAAATATTATTATTGACAACGTTTATATCCTTTTAAAAATGAAAATAAAAACTGAATCTTTCGCTGAATCTGTGAAATTTGTATTAAAATTCTATCATGAACATTATTCTTTACAGCACATAAGACTTCAATGTCGAACGACTCTGCTTTCAATTCATATAAAAATTAGAATGCTAGAATTCACTTAACTACATCTTTATACTAATTATAGTTTCATTATTTTCTCTTTAATTTAAAATTGAACATTACGGGTATTATAGACAATTAGGGAGAGATACGTAATACAACGAACAGAACTGCTTAAGACCTACATAATAGTATAAGTAAATAATATAACAATCAAAATTTGAAGCTTAAAAATATTTCGTTGAAAAACATATTATAAGAAAACATTAAATAAAATATTAATTGAACATTTTATTGAGTTTTAATACTGGCGAACCGGCTGGTCGCCAAAGGCGGCTAGTATCCTATAAAAATGCTTTAAGTCGATTTTTCAAAATTCTATCTGCTAAATTAAAACTGTTTTGACTTCTCACCACAAAGTTTAAATTTTTGAAATAAATATTTCTACAGATAGCATTCACTTTATTATAACAATATTTGTATAAACCTATTTCATTCTATACATCATTTTATTTAATGAATTTAAGAAATGATTAATAACTCCGACAAAACAATAGTCACGATAGTATGAATTTTCGGATTGTTTATAATCTATACATAGTATAAAATGAAGTCACCTGAAAGCTGTATCTCTGTAAGTTTGAGGCAAAAAAAAAAAAAAAAAAAAAAAAAACTCAAGAAATTGTGAAGGGAAATCGAAGATATTTATACCATTTTTCAGAGCATTTATTGAGAAATGCTTTAGTACATTAAAATAATATCAAAATTAAAAAAAAAAGTTTTGTAATTGAAATGTTCACCTTAGACTTATCCGTGCATGCGCGAAAACCACAAACTGCGCATGTGCAAATAGCCAGAAATGTGGTATGCATATGTGATACATTTCTTTGTTTATGTCTGACTTTAAATAGCAATTAAAATTTTATGATGATCAGAAGAAGGAAATTCCACCTCGGCCACATAAAATGCCAAAAAGGGTAGATTGTTGAGAAATAAAGAAAATGAAGAGGGACAAAACGTTCGATTAGCGAATATCAGAGCAATAATGTCCTCACTTAGGGAAGGAGAATCTTTTGATGTGCGAATAACCATCTTTATTTAAATTGTGCTGCAATTGAATTGCGGAGACATAATGAATCTCCAGAGGAACAAAATTAATTGTTTTGTAGCTATTTAGATAACTTCAAAATAAATCTTTATGTTTGTTTGATACTGCGTAACATGCCCATGCCATGTCTGGGTGGAGGTTAGACTTAAGTTTTAAGTTAATTTTTCTTCTTGGACGCTATGCCATGGGGAATGACGTGCATGTACTGCTAGTCATGTTAGAAAACTAAAAAAAGCTAATATATAGTTTAAAGAAAAAAATCTTTTATTTACAGTTACAATTGCATCAAAATAAATAATTTTTTAAAAGAATTCAAATTCATTTTAAAGTTTTAAAATACAACGAAATGTACTTAGAAGTAATAAAAAGAATAGGAATTATATTTTGTAATGTAAACTTTATTTGGTATTCCTTGAAATATTTAAACATTTTTTTTACTCATTTTTGACTGTTAATAGAATTTTACTTAAAAAAAATAGCAAATATTCCTGCAGAAGAAAATTAGTTACCTTATTTCATTTTTAAAAAATACATTTTCTCAGAAAGAAATTTATTTTTCCATTTTATAAAATAACAGAGATTTTTCGAACAATGAAACAAATATGATTTCTTAGAAATATAAGAGAGTAATCTTAAGACACCAAAAGAAAGAAGTAACCAACCCGCATTTTCACAATCCCTTCGGACGGCTTCCCAAAAAAGGTTCTTAAACCCAAATGTGTCCCGAATCGTTCTAAAAAAAAAGGACATCAACTTCCAATTCCACTTAAATGCCTCATTTTGAGCAAAGCTGCTCCCGTTGTCTTTGGCGGCGCACAAAACGAAGTCATGCGCGGATTTTCTTTTTGAATTTCGACAGAAGAATGAAACAGAAACGCGTGCAGTTGAAGGTTGCCAAATGCCTGCACGCGGGAAAGGCAGATGTTCCAAATAATCTGATTACGCAGCCGATAAAGCGGGGAAAGTAGCATCCAAGTCACTGCTGCCAGTATAAGGAATGAAATAATTTATGACCGCTTGCATTTCGCTTTTCGTCTTCGAATGCAGTTCAATTGAGGTTTTAAAATGAATGCTCATCTTTCTTACTGGATTGTATTCGAACGATTGTTCTTTAATTTGGGGTTTGAGATCTCTAAGTGATTTATCTTAATGCAGAAATGTTTATTTAAAGCAGAAATAAAATGGCATAGGATTATGGTAATTTTATACATGAAACATCTCTTTTTTTTTAAATTTTGCATTATGCATTAATTCCCAAATGCATTAATTCCTGAAAAACTTGCCTTTGAAGAAATATAAATAAGTAATTTATTAGTTTAATTTATAAAAATATTTTTGAATTTCCAAGTGTTTTCAAGAATTAAAAAAAAAGTGTGGAATTCCTTCTATTTTAAACTCTTTTTTTCCCTATCATACTAATTTATTTAAAAGATTTCTTGAATGCGCTATTTGATACAAAGAAAATCTGAGAAATTTTAATTAAGGAAAATATAATTATCTTTAATCTTAGAATTACAATTTTTCATTGAAGAATATGATAAAACCAAAAAGAAACGAAATGTTATTATTAAATATTTAATAAAGGAAATATAAGTGAGCTGAATTTATAAAAACTGGACATTTTCAAAGTAGTTTTAATTTGGAGAAAATATATCAAAATATAAGTAAACGAAATCAAAAATTTATTTATTTTTATACATTTACAAGAAAAAGAACAGTAGAAATAATGTCAATGTTAAAATAGTTCAATTTCAATCATCCTTTCAATAAATATTTCTTTTCCGGGCATAATTTCTTTATCTACCATCCGAAAAAATAAACATCAAAATAAATCCAAAAAAAAAAGAGAAAAAATACCTTAAAATAGAAATTTTGAAAATCGTTATTTTTTGGTCAAGTTTGTGCTTTATGGTCGATTGATTTTGGGGACAGAGTGGAATAGAGAACGATTGAAAACTGGTTTAAACTACTTAATAACTTAAATTATTTAAGACCAAAAATGCCTTAAGAAAAAACAATGTCTTCACATGAAAATTCGAAACTTGAGATCGTAAATTTTACAATTTTACTTTATTTTATATTATATTTATATTTGATTTGGCCCAAAAAATAAAAGAAATTTTAAAACTAACTTTTTCTAAAAGAAAAATTAGATGTTTGTTTTAAAATTTATTTTCCTTCCTTAATAATCAACCGATTTCTCATAAAAAAATAATTTACTTTTATTATAAAACATTTGATATAAAATATTGCTTATTTATCAGTGTTCTCAAATGTTTGAAGGTAATTATCTATAATTAATGAGAAACCATTTATAATATTGTTAATATCAAAAATTATAATGATATGGAATTACTAATTTTAATTTATTTCAAAATTACAGTAATCTTTGAGAAAAATGATATACATAAGTTATGGTAATTATTTTCCACATACATATGATTCTTCTAATATCCTATTATTATTTTAAAAAGATATTGTTTCAAGTAATTTTTTTCCGCTTTTGAATTTTTAATTTGGAATCATTAATTAAATGGAATTTAGATGAAGTATTTTAACAGCATCACCAGATGGCGCCAGTCATGCGAAAAAAAAACTGAATCAATCAATTAACTAAAATTATTTTCTGAAAATCTGTTCATAGTATATTGTACACAAAAACACATTTTTAAAAAACGTTTGTTAATTGTTTGTTAATCTGTTATAGATGTTTTTTAGAAATGGATTTTTGAACTTTAGAAAAGTATAAAGCTCGAAATTCATTCAAAATTTGAAATCGAATTTTTCGACAATAGCAGTAATTACTTTCCAAATATATTAATAAATAGAATGGCGATGTTATTACATGCATTTCAAGAAATAGGTTTCATTAGCAGGAAATATTGCTGCATGTAAATATATATGTAATTGCTCCATTTCATTAAACTCATTAGCGTAAAAAGTAGTATATGCATTGGCATTGGATCCAAATGGCAACTGGAAACCGATCTATAATTGAAGTAAACATTGGCATTTGTTTTTATGAAATCAATTTAAAAGAAAACTAATATTTAAATCACGAAGTTTATTTGCAGTGTTGCTTTCGACAGAGAGGATGAACCCTCATGTTGGGAGCAAATAATTTATTTCCCTCCCTAAATAAATAGATGGGAAAATAAATGGCACCGAATTGAGAGTAGAACCATGTACTTCATATCTGGTGTTTGCAATAGAGAGTTGTAATAACTGTTTCAATATTTACAGACGCAAATTAGTTTTCATCCTATACTTATATATCTCATACTTTTGAGTAAAATTCATTCCTCTCTATAATAAGTGCTTTTTTTTACATTGAATAGAATCTGTGTTATGTTTTTAGCTGGTAAAGGAGTCGAGAAATAAACAATTTGGAGAGTGTTGTACAAAAATATTATTTTATAAACACATTTAGAAAAAATTAATAAATTTTTAGTTCTCATTTATCAAAACTAATATATTTTTTAATATTTTTTTATTCTTCCTTGTTTTTTCTTCTAAAAAAGTCGTTAAAAATTCAAAATACTTCTCATAAACTACTGTTTATCATGTGAGGAAATGATGTTGTTTGGGTTATGAAATTTTGTGGTGTCTCCAAATAAACGTAGGCAATAAAATGTTCGGTAAATATCATAATCAAAATATGTTAACAGACATTTAGCAGACGATTTCTTTTCAAATATTTTATAACTGCTACATTTTTATTTTTATTAAAAATATTATTAAAAGTTGAAAGCAAACGATTTTTTCCTTGATAAACATATTTTATAAATTTTATTTAAAACTTTCCTTTATAATTTCTAGTGAGCAAAATCAGTTTTGATGAGTCTAGTAAGCAAAATGAAAATTTTGAGATGGAGGAAGAAAGCATTGCTTTTCTCAAAATTGCAGGTTGTTGAATAATATAGTAACGTTGGCATCTAAAACTAATTTAAAACTTATTTTCGAAAAAAAAATGCTTTAAGGTAAAAGTTTTTGTAGTCGACCAATTTAAAAATTTAAAAACCAACAACAGATTTTTTTAAATATAGACGCACGAGAACTTCTGGGTATCAGGTGATTGTTTCAAACCGGTTAAAACTGCTTAATGATTTAAATTATTTCAGATAAACGATGACTTAAAAATTAATAATGATCTCATATGATAACTTAAAATTTGCGATATCTGATTTTTTTATTACTTTTTTTTATTTTTCTTTAATAATTTTCTATAGATATTTCAGTATATTTAATCCAAAATTGTTTTATTATATCAATTATGCGCTATATCTACTTCACAGTAAAAATTCATTGATTTTATTGAAAATAAAAGCAAATCATGTGCCAAATTATGAATCAGCAAACTTAAGAAAAAAAAGGACGATCTTATTTCACGAAATTTCTAACTGAATTCGAAAAGAGCAGAAAATTTGGATTTCAAATATTTTAAAGTTTCTATCAAGATGCGATTCTACGAAGTTTATCTGAATATAGGATAATGACGATTATGTTATCTTATTCGGTATAGATTCCAATAAATATTTTGAGAATGATTCAGTTTTGTATTATTATTTTCTATAGAGCTTGTAGTTTATCACATAGTTTTTTTTCCAAATTTGATATATCTTTTTTATGGAAACATTATTTTCAGAATTTCACATTCCCTGAACTAGTAAAAAGTTAGAAACAGAACTGCCCCATTATTTTGTTTTATCTCATAGAGCATCTTCTTTTAACCCTCTTGGTTTGACAGATTAGTTGAAAAGCACAATTTAGACAGATAGACGCTGTTCTAATGATGAATATGTCTTTGAAAAACTTACTTTTGTCTCGAAATTGAAGGTATGAATCTAAATCATTAAAACTGCATATTTAAATATAAAAATATAATTTGTTATGATTGTTAAACATATGCGCTTTTTTTTTAATTCTTACTATTTGTTCACTCTCTTCCTATATATTTTTGAATATCCTGCTCAAAATTATATATCTTGTGCAATTTTTCAGTCGTTAATAAGATATTATTTATTCCTCCACAAGTTTGAATACATTTTTTATACCTCCAGTACTTTTATATACTTTTATAATATTCTTTTTGTGCTAAAAAATGGCGATTTCGTTCTTCTGTTGTGTATCCAATTTCAGACCATTAATTTGTGGAGCTATACAAACTTCACGTGATTCTATATCCAGTCATTTATATTGATTGTAATTATTCTATTATTCGTTCATCTAAGTATGCATTCATCTTTATTCCGTAAAGAGTTATTTTAAGGTTACATAGCTTTCGGTTTATGTCACAACTCCATGTACACCAAATAATTCTCATAAGGAATAAGTATTAATATTTGCGCACAGGTACAGTGATGATCTTATAATACAGAGACAGAAGACACGGATGCCAATCTTATAATGTGAATGTAACGGAATTTAAAATAATAATATGTTTCTAAATATATTCTTTCGGATTCAATTTTAGTTTTTTCGTATATGTAGTATAGAGAGCTTTTAGCTAAAAATATAATTGCAGAAAATAGAATTATGGTAATATAATATGGAAAGTATAGAGTTTAAAAAATTCGAGATCGTGTCATTGACGAATGAATTTTGATTTTAGGTAACCATGAAGTCTAGAAACACATTTTTGCGAAATATCTTTCTGTGACGAAGATAACTGAAATACGATTTTAGCCAAATAGATGAAATTTTTTATGCAGCATTTGCACCATGTTTGTAGATATTTTTCAAATTTGAAAAAAAATTGTCCAACGAAGTCTGTTTGTCCGACTGTTCGAAAACACATCAATATACCTTAATTATAAAATAAAATAAAAAAAAGAATCTAGGTTGACAAATTTATGTACACAGATTTAAAATCTATGGTGTAGAAGTCAAATGTATATATTTATAAAAGGGGTTTAGTACATGGCAAGAGAGGGAAGTGTTCTCAGAGAAGCTACATTAGTAGATTCTAGGGATTGGCGAGCTTAAACAAGAAAGGAGCCCCCTAGTCTATCAATAAATGCTCAAGTTTATATCTTTTCCCCTGCGTTCCTTCTCACCCTTCTAAAAGATCATTAGAAATATTCGCTGAGATTGGCGTATCAAAGCTGGTAAAGGTACCAGTTTAGGGCTCTATATAATTTTTAGACAATTTTAAAAATGGTGATTGGTTTGGTAAAAGTTAAAGAAAAAAAACGTATTATCGAATAATCTCAGCAAGATACGAAATATTATTAAACGGATAAGTGGTTAACAGAATGAAGATAAATTAACTTCTAAAGATGTCTCATTATTTTTTATAATAAAAGCTGTACTTTGAGTACAAAGGCTCCAGCATTAAATATAATCAGAAGTTAATATTATAAAGCTAAGTATTCAAATAAAAGTAAGCCCCAGACTTTTACTAATACGCTGTAATCACCGGTCATTCTCCATTCTTAACAGCCTTCCGAAAAGAAGAAGAAAAAAACTTTTGAGTCGAAAAAATCAAAAGATTGAACTAACTAAATGATTTCCTTAAGTAAGCCTAAACTATCCGGACCTTAGTATAATAAATCTGAGTTTTCCCCTCATAGCCGACATTATAATGCAACTCCGCATCTAAATGTTATGACCGTGAAAAATAAGTTTAATCGAAAAAAAAACCTACTCGGTTTTGAAAAGTATCTTTTACACAATCTTTTATTTATGAATGAGGCATATATAAGTAATGAGGCATATATAACTTGTTTAAAAATAGAAAGCAATAAGTAAAATAGAATTTGAAGCCTGTGACATTTTCAGTTGCATCTCAAATAAAATTTTTGTGTAATACAATTGATTTTCAGTTAGATTGAGGGTTTGCAAGGAAAGATAAACCATTTTGTAGAAAACAGAAAATGAGGTATATTGTCACGTAGGTACTGCACAAAGACACACACAGAAAGTTATGCTAAAACAAGTTATTAAATCAACTCTATGAGCGGAGTACAAATAGAAGCTCTGCACAGCTCTGAAGAAAGTGAATGAGGTATCTTCAATTGGTATGCCAGCAAAAAAAAGTTACGAAATTCATTTCTGGAGACAGAAAAAAAATAAAGAGCCCTTATAACATAAACTAAAGAAAGGTCTAAATTGTTCTGGAATGCGAAATAAGGGAGAACGAAATTCACAGAATTAAATACATACTTCTTCAAATTTTGAATATTATTGTCACGAGGGGGATTCGAACTTCCGATCTGTTGATTACGCAATCAGTGCAATGAGTATTATACTGTGGACACTCAGTGTCCTATTTTCAACGCAGCAATATTTTGATAGTTTCTGATTACCTGTTATCATCATTATATAACTAGAAGATGCGTCTCTCTAGATGCACTGTTACCATCTTAGCATTATCTCAGATATAATTGATATTCAATGCTTATAGAATTTCATTGTGTAAAATATTTTTAAACAATGGCGAAATCCTGCAGAAATTTTTTAAAAAAATATTTGGTGTAAAGATCTAATAGTAATCGAAATTATTTTTCTCTGTTCGGGATTTTCTCTACCCACATTGTTCACGAGTTCTCAAGTCAAAATGATTGCGATCTTTTAACGGAAAAAAAATTAATATGTGGATAAAAATACTGGAAGAAAATGTTAGAAAATACCATCAATATACCATTATGAATGTAAAACAGGTCATATTATTGATATTTCATACAAACCATCGAAAAGAATGTAAATAAAATCGTAAGTTTATATAGTCATAATTATTTCTATTCAAATATATTAAATCAAAATCAACATAAAATAAGTAAGTAAAATAAAAAAAAGACAATTTATACCAAGGTTAACGAAGTCAAATTTTGTTTTAATTACATTTTATTTAACAAAATACTTACAACTAATATAATAAAGTGCAGTAAATATAACTATGCATATACGTAAGACCAAATCAAAATATTCACACAAATCAAATAGAATCACAGAAAGCGAATATCCTTGCAATTTATCATTCTCTAATTTCCTTCGTTTATGTTTAGGTACGAAAAGTGACCAACACTTGATGATAAATTTTTTAAGGTGAGAAATCGGAATTGAACCTAAAACTTAAAATTTCTTCAATTTTACTTTTTGAGAATATTCCTTCGTTCTATCCACTAATCCGCAACTGTTAACTCATCCTCGAAATTCACTTGGATAAAATGTATACTTAGAGAAAACATTTTCAAAAAATTAATCATTTTTGCAAGAATGGAACGTGAAAAATACCGAAATCCCCGGAATTTATCGATTGAGGTACTACTCTATTAAAGACTCTATTTAAAGTATTGAAAAATAATTAAATTTTGATGAATGATTTAATATTTGAAAAAAACTGTATTAACATCGAGTGCCATCCACTGCAAGTTTAAAAAAATGTATTTGAACTTCAGTGGATGAATAAAAAGTATTTTATTAACATTTGAAAAGTTGAACTAGATATAAATATATATATAAGGAGAGTATGAATTCGAACTGGAATAGTAGAAATTGAAAAAAAAAACCTGTTTAAATTACTTAAAGATCAAAGTAAAAACTGACATAAGCGTATCCGATAATCCACCGAAGGAAGGCTATATTTTAAGCACATCCCGACTTTACAGTTTTCAGTATCTTATTTTATTATGAATTTTCAGAATTACTTTTCTTTCATATAGTATAATAAAACCGAATTTGTTTAACGCTTCAAAAAAAGACCCGCATCCGAAACTGCTCATATTTTCACTTATAAAGCCATACTTAAAATTATTTATATTTCTTCAGCAGTATTATTATTATAAATTGATTCTATTAAGAAGATGTTCGAAAAAATCTTTGAATTTAAAAAATTATATGAAAAAACTAAAATCGTAGAAAAATATGATAAGCAACATTATTGCTAATATTAATAATTAACGTCTTCATGGCCAGAACACTTGTTTTCAAATAATATATTCTCTTAAAAGTTCTGTTTCCTGTCTTATATGAACATAAACCTGGAGAAAAAAAAGGAATGAATAAAAGATGAAGTAGACTGCTTTAATTTAGCTAATTAGTACAAAACACTTTCGTTATATAAACCTGATGCTTGGCTGGTATAAGTACAGACAAAAGCTCCCTCATACAATATTAATTAAGTTGTAAATAAGGTAACAGGCTGAGTTTTGAAAAATAGCATTGCTCCTTTGCCCCTAATTATTTTAATGCTTCCAATAGACTTTTTAAACGTCTTGTATTTGAATTAAGTATCTCATAATTCTTAAGACAAAATGTAATGCTTATTATATTAACGAATTTCTAAATTTGTTTTTACATTTTAGTTTGACATTTGAAACTTCTTTTCAATGTAAAATTTATTTCTTAAGATGTTCAGCATTGCTTCTTTTGAGTGCACTTGATACCATTTCAGGTCACAAGAAAATCAATGTCACAAAACGGACATTTCGAACAAAATAAAGATAAAACAGAGAGATTAATAAAAAAAGTGTAATTTAGCCTCTTGTAGGATGGAAAAAGTTTCTCCATTTAAATTTTAAGAACTCTAAGCAATGCTGCAGCACTAAAATATAACAAGACAACGATTTATTTTTTTACAAAATGAATAAAATAAAAGAATAAAAAAAGAACTAGTAGAAATAGCACGCGGTAGTTAAGAATAAAGCAAGTTCTGACTGGCCAATTTATACAGGTTTCAGACGTATAGTTGCTATAATATGAAGGAGCTAATCACCACATTCTTGAAAAAGAGAGTATTATCAAAATTAATAATCAACTAATTTACAAACAGCAAATAAGGTAAGAGATGAAAGATAGAAAATGGTGACATTGACAAAAATTTGATTACTTAGAATATGGTAACTAATTAGCTTGAAAATATAATTTTCATTAAAATCCGTTTTTTCTTCATAAAAACATAAATCCTGGTTAAGATGTATTTTTTTCTCTTTGCTAATAAGGCTTCTAAAAATACAGAAAAATAATATAACATAGTTTTTTTACAATTTGTTTGCGCAAAAAAAGCAAAAATTTCCTACGGATAATAAAATGTTTTTTTTTTTAATTCAAAATTTAAAATTTGTTTATTTTTGTATAATAAGAAAATGTATATAGACGGTAAACAACCAACGACTGCACAATTTTAGGTTTAAACTGTAAGTAAAATATGTTAAAAGTAAAAAAAATTAAAAAAATAGAACCCATCACTAAAGCGATACTGTACTATAATTCATGACAATGATTGATGTAATCAACATCATATCATAAAGGGTAGTTTTGATCAATAATCTTAGTATGACATCATATATGATAGCACTGAAAAATTTAACGAAATTGTATATTTTAGGATATTGAAAAATATTATATTCATATA
>JAOUZG010021249.1:0-14810 GCA_026289955.1 Argiope argentata
AATGACCATACGGATGTAAGATCAAATAATTATCTGTAGTTAAAGATTATGTTTAAAATTTCTATTCAAATTAATCATATTGTTTAATTTATTACATTATAATAAATCAAGATAATTTCAAAACTTCCGAAAGAAAGCTATTTTTCTCTTCTGACATATGTCGTGTTATTCCAGCAAAAAAATAAAAATAAAAAAAATAAAAGATTCTAGAATTAAATTATCTAGGCATAACTAAAGTTTACTTTGTGATCATGAATTATCTTAATTTCTTTTTGTGATTAAAAATTACAAACTTCCACAATTTCAAGTATTTAAGTTACACACATAATAGAATTATGATATTTTCAAAAATGAAATTTATTTAAAAATGAAGCTTACAAGAAATATGCTACAGAGAAGCATTTCTTTACTACAATTATTTTCTTGCTTCTTGCATTAAGATAAAACTCTGAAAATATTATAAAATATTTCATTAAATATCTCATTTTAATACTGTTTTCTTTTATTCTTTTCATGCTATTCTTGTATTTATATTATTTTAATGTTCTTATATATTTTTTTATTTTTTGTTAATGATTATACACTAATGAACCATACTGATTTATACATTAATGATATATACTATCTTTTGTTAATTCTATACATTAATGAACCATACTGATTAACTGATGTAACAGATTTTTTGCAGTTACTGATTTGGATATCAAAGCACTATTTTACTATTTTTATAGATGTGTAATTGGTCAATTGTTAAATTTTAATTAAAATCGATTGTTTCATGAATTACAGCTTGTATCATAGTAATTTCAAAAGAAACTTGACCAGAATTAATTCGAATGATAACCTAAACAATTTATCAATTAATTAGAAAGTATTTATAAACATGTATGCCAATACTACTATTTTTTATACTCTGTGAAACTATGAAGAAATTCAACGATTTCTGTGTCAGTACCAATTAATAAATGCAAAAATGTAAAATATGAAAAATAATGATACTAACCCACAAGAATTATCTTACAAAAGGAAATTTCAAAACATGAGAAATAATATTCAAACACGTAATAAATAAAGTAAGAATTACTATTTTCTGAAAGTAGTTTTTTTCACTCCTACATACTCTTGCGTTTTCATTTTTCCATCAAATATTAGATAAATAAGAATCCATTTCCTTATTTTATTGCTCTAATGTAAGTGAAGTTTCTAATTTAAATTTTAAATAGAAATGGTTTCAAGTTTTAATATTGTTCTTTTTACCTTTATCAAATTTATGATGAAAAAAAAACAATCTCTTATATTTGAAAAATATTGTGAATTGAATTTTTTTAATTGCATTTTTGAAGAAAATTATTTAAATTTTCATAACTAAAAGTTGGGCAGTTACTTTAAAACTATTTTAAACTGAAACGCCATTTATTCAAGGAATTAAATTCAATTCCTACATGGCAACCAGTTTTTCAAATTTTCTTATAAAAACAGAAATTTTTATTTCTTTAGGCTTTAAACAATTCTAATGTATATTCAGAGGAAATGTCTTTATTTAACGTAAGCTTATATTACTTCTTAAGAAATTTATGTTATTAAAACAACATTTCGATTTGGTAGCAAAAATGTAATTAAGTATTGCATATGAAAACTGTGAGGGTGGGATCTAGATAAATTGTTTCATTATTTTATTCAAGTGCACTTTTATTGTTAGCTTAAAGATAGAATGTGGTGACAAATTAACTTTTATTTTATTTGGTTGAGAAAATTTTAATTCATTTCATATGAACAAATTTAAACAAATCAATTAATATGAAATGAAAAAACCAAGCAATTTCATTACTGTTCAATTTAAAGCAAATTATAAATGAAAGAATTTCTTATAATTATTGAGTAAATTATAAAAATATATTTTTAAAATGTATATTAACATTATGATACATATACAATTTATTTCAATATTCACATCATAAAATTTATGAACTAGTAGATATCATGTTAAAGCATGTTTAATTTTTTTTCAGATTTAATATAAATTTTTTTTACAGTTTTTATAAATGTGGACATGTTCAGTCTTAAATATAATAGTCATACAGAAAATTAATTATTTAATTCATTCAGATACTTATCGTAAAAGTAATAGTAAAAAATTTCAAGAATATAAAATAAATTTTAATCGTTGCTTATAGAAATATTATTCAAATTATTGTTTATTTCTGACATGTTTGCAAATTTAAATTTTTGAACATAAAATACTATTACAATTAAGTATTCATGAAGGAAATTTTTTTTTATCATTTTCAAGTCGTTGCTTCAGTGGTATTCCTAAATTTTATTGGTATTTTTTTTAAATATGTAATTAATATATATTCTAATTTTAATGTTATTATAGTTATTAACACAATTAATAATATTTATTTTCACAAATAAATATTATTCAAAAAATTTTGAAAATGTCAAAAAAAATATTGACGTCAAGATTAAGACAAACTCTATATTAGAAGACTTTTTGAGATTAGTTTAAATATTTTAAAATTGTTTCTGCTATTCTGTGAATCAGTTTATATTTAAAGGCTATTATGAACTAGACAAATGACTTTTGGTGTGTGGTTCTTTACAGAAAAATATTAAATTTCTATTATAATCTGTCCTTTGAAATCCTATCTGTCTCTTCGTGTTTGTGCATCATAAAGAACTTGATCTATGTCAAAGTCATATAGAACAGAAGATAAATAAAATTTCCATACAATTCTTTTAACTTTGGAACATAACTTAAATTTTTTTTAAAATCAAGTTGACTTTAAATTCAATTAGTTTTATACTTTAAATAAATAAAATTCAATTTTGTTCTCCTTGGAATAATATATAATTGGTTCATTAAAAAATTTCTTTTCAGTTTAGTTTTGTTTTCCGTAGCTCGTATTTATGAAAATATTTTAAATTTTATCTCATTCTCTAAGCAATACCCATGAATGAAAAAAAAATGATTCACAAGCTCTTATTTTATTTGTAAAAATTAAAATTCGCTTCATATGATATTAGTTTGAAACTTAAATACCCACAACTCCACTACGGAAACTTGAATTCCACAGCATGTTTTTATAAATTAATTTCAATTCAAATTCGTTTCCGCATTTCCTCAAATATACTAAAATAGTTATCAGTATGAAAATTATGATATTTTCTTAGATAAAATCCCTGTCGTATTTTTTAATATTTATGTTTTTAGGTTATCAAATCCCTAACTGAATCTATCTTTAATTAAAATATTTGTATCTTCTATCAAATCAACTATTGCTAGTGCAATTAAAAATATGCACCATAAAATATATTTTCTGCAAATTTTCTTAAAATTGTGATTTCTATCTACTATGAAGCATAGGAAAAGTTTTAAGGAGAATTAATTAATTCATACTATAGGCAATAAAATTATTAGTTTATTTTTTATATTTTTAAAGTTACGTTTCCATTAATCAAAATATTACTGTCCAGACAAAAAATGTACCGAGACTCGATATTTGTTTAATAAAGTTCAATTTAAATAATTTAGATATTTATATCGAATTAATTTATATATTATTATTCAATTTGATTAATTAAAATATCATTTTCTTTGAAATTTATTCAAAGATGAGTAATTTATAATTAATGATTGTCTGTTATTAAATTCAGTAGTTAAATCTTATTGCTTTTTTTTGTTGCTCTTGTATTGTTAAATCTTGTTGCTATTAAGTAACAATTGCTATTAAGTTGCTATTAAGTAACAAAGACAAGTTTTAGTTAAAATTATTACCAATGTGGAAAAATTATTAATATTTTAGTGAAAAAGATTTTATGATTTTCAAAAATTATCTCAGATGATCTGCAACTTTTCAAGCGATTATTAAGAGTAACAAATCAATTTACATCATTTTCTTATTTGAATATAACGATACATGTAATAAAAGTATTCGGTATCAAATTCATTAGAATTGCATTGAGTGATGATGTTAAGTATATTTTTATTTCCTGAAATACGATATTTATACCACACAGATGTAAGCCAACGCCGAATTTCTCATAGCTTTTGCTTTTGTCATTAATATTTCTTTTGCATATGCATTATAAACTTTGTTCAAAGCTATTACAATATGAATAATATATTATTGAAATTATTATATATTTATTACATTTTCTTAACTTTTATTACCTAAGTGATAAAGTTTTAATTATACTTTATTTAAAACTTTGTATGGAATTTGATTACAAATTAAAGGGTATATTGATTCATCATTTATTCCTGTGTTTAGAAAAAAAATACATTTATATCGAACATAAATTAAAATTCAATCGTATTTATAAATCAAAATAAACTAATTGACATATTAAATCAAATGGACTTTTACTAATTTTTATTAATTTTACTAATTTTTGCATTTTATCATTCTAAAATTAGTGTAATTAATATTTTGTAACGCAGAAACTAATGAAATTTGATAATAATATACATAATTGTATTTCTTTTATATTTGTGGTCACTTAATTTAAATATATTTGCATTATTTCAGATTCTACCCCTATAAATAATTATTTCTGTAGAAAATTTTTGTAACTTTAGGATTATATGTTTTATTGGAAATACGTAAAAATATATAAAATAATTAATTAAAGGTTTTTTAAATTCTATATTTCCAATCCTTAGCTGGGCATGTTCTTTGAAATGAAAAATTATGTTTCAAATTTTTAATTTAAAAAATAATAAAATGAAGTACTTTTATGAGTTTAAAGAAAATACCTTTACTATACGAACACCCGTATGTTCTTTCGCCAATACCGTGTCTTTTCACAATATATGTGTTGTTACTTATGGCACTTCCATGGTCAAGCCCCGCTTTGTATCAGCAGATTTTAAGCCGAAGATATTCGTCTCTTGTTTTACAAGTAACGCCATCTAGGGCCAAGTGCACGACTTAAATACACACGTCACATTTCTTTTTAGGAGGCGGACTTCATTCATGCAGATTCATTCAATCATCTCAGATAGTAATTTAGAACTGGGACGAGAACGCCAGTACCTCCAGAGGCATTACTCTCGACATAGAGGACTTTTAGAGATAATTAACGAGTGCAGCCGCCATTCACTCGGAGAATACTCGGCTGGCGAGTTCGAAATTGTAACCTAGGGAGTAAGGATCCGACGCTCTGCCAACCAGGCTATCCAGCATTAATTGATCGGTAAAAGTAGAAATTTTCTTGTATAAAAAAAGAGACTCCAATTAAAGCACAGAAAAAAATATCCTATTCTTCATACCTAATCTTCAATTGTAAATTTACAAATTGTGTCTCCCTTTGAAGTTGTAAAGACATATTAATTCAATGTTTGTAAGAGTATTTAGCTATTTAAATTTAAATTTCTTAAATTTAGTTAATTTTGTTTAATTTTTTAATAAATTCAGAAATTAATAAATTAAATCATGTATACTTCCAATGCCAAAAATAATTAATGGAAAATAATTGAAAATACATTACCTTCTGAACTTTGATTAACTTATTAGACTAAATATATGTAAAAGACCCCTAATGTAAATGGAGAAAATATTTATTTTTTCTCTTATTGAAATATTTTTATTAGAAACATATGTATTACGGTAGCGATAACAATGCCAAATTTCATATTATAGAAAAGCTTATATTTTCTAAAACTTAAGGGATGATTGTGAATGCGTAATTTTAGAAATTATATTTCGCTTAGAGAACTAAATGCATTCCAATTATTTTAAAATTTTATTCTACTTTTTCTAATTTCCTTTCTTACTACGCCATCTTTTAAAAATTTCGGCTTCTTAAAAATTTTGAATTTTTTCATTGATTAAATAAATCGCATGTGTTATTCTGGATTAAATTCATCATAATATTCAATTTTAAATTTTTTAAAAAAAATTAAAAATTGAATTTAACGACACGTACTCTTTTCGAATATATAAATTTTAGAAATAGCAGAAAATTCAGTACTTTAAGTTTAAAAATAGCAGAAGATTTTATACATAAAGTTTAGAAAAAGCAGAAGATTTTAAACATTAAGTTTAGAAATAGCAAAAGATTTTACACATAAAGTTTAGTAATAGCAGAAGGATTTAAAAATAAAGTTTCTAAATAAAAGATTTTATACATAAGGTTTAGAAATAGCAAATTATTTTAAACATAAAATTCAGAAATAGGAGAAGATTTTAAACTAAAGTTTAGAAATAACAAAAGATTTTTTGCATAAAGTTTAGAAATAGTAGAATAGTTTTGTCTAATTAAAAACACAACAAATTTTTAAATAGCTGAGTTATATTATTTATTCCATTTAAGATAAAAACTTGTATATAGTAAAATAAAATATATCATGCACTTTAATTAATTTCATTTAACCAGAGAGTTCAATATTTTTTTTAATTTTTATTTTAGTCTAGATTATTTTAAATTTTCTCGGGAAAATATTTTTATTGACGATAATAGTATCCCTTCAAATGAAAAATCCTCTTTCTTTACTATTATACAAAATATTCAATTTTCCAGAATTTTAAACTTTTTTTTAAAAGACATATCCTTACATGCATACGAAACTCATGCTGCAGACAATAATGCGGCATTTCACACTCTACATTCCCAGAAAACTGCAACCGTAATCCCCTGGGAGCAAAACAGTTATAACCGTCCGTATCTGGAAGAATGAACCTATATGATGACGCGGAAATGACTCGATTAAACCGTTCCGCTTCTTCTTATTTTGCAGAAACGTTATCAAAAATATATGAAAGGAGAATCTTCTTCCCGAAGAAAATCCTGAATGAAAGATTCTTTCTCTCAAAATCTCTTTCATCAACATGGCAACACGCAACTTGGTCATAAGCCATTTCTTTACTTTGCCTTTTTACCTCCTCTTTCATCGCTTTAGATTAAGTTTTCTTTCTATTACGATTCCACGACCACTGGGGCAGCTGATGCTTTTGCTGCGGCAGTAACTGCTTATTTCTTAGATCATTTCCTTTTTCGATTCTTAGTTCATGAGAACAGAAGGGAAAACTATTATCCAGTGCGTTTGTTTTGCTTCTTTTTTTTTAAAAAAAAAAACTTCTTCAGTTATTGGTGTAATGGTTGTGGCGGACAATGTTAGTGCAACTAGAGATTTGGGATTTTTACAAATGAAAAATCTTGCCCCAAGCTGTCTGCAGAATGTACATTATAAAGAAGTTTGTTTGGTTTTGATTGATTTTTTTTTCTGGTTTTCTATCCTTTTTTTTTAAAAAGACAAAGTAGTTTTTAGATGAAGCAAAGCGAAGGAATAGTCTTTAGGTTTAATGCCCATCTTGACAGTTTCGCTGAAAGAAAGTGCAATTTTAAATATTAAAGAAATCGCTTTCTGTTGTAATATCGGGGCAGTTTAGCTTTCGTAAAAATTGTTTCTTTTCCATTAAATGCTAAGAAAGAAGCTTAAAGATTTCGCAGAAGAAAATTGCGAGACAAATGTCTTTTTTTTTTCTTTAAGTCGTATCATTTCGCTATTGAATTTTTTTTTAACGAGAATGTATATTTTTTGTGTAAAAATATTAGTTACTAATTTTGGATAATTTAAAAATTCGAGAAAAAAAGATTAAATTACCAAGACATTAGAAAGTCTTTTGAAATTTAATAATTTTTCCCAAGAAGATAATGTTACAACTTCAAAGAAATAAATTTATGCATAATAATACAAATAGATGCGTTTTTTGCTAGTACAAATAGATGTGTTCTTTAATATTTTTTCTATAATTCTTTGTGTAATGGTTGGCAACATTTAGTGGCCAGTAAAGTTTTTATACAATGTATTATTTGATAAAAAAAAAAAACTTTTGTTACGAAGTATTTGTAGAATGTGTAGTATAAAAGTTAAATTTCTATTAATTTTTTCTGTTTTTTGCTATTTTTAAATATAAAGTATTGTTCAAATAAATTCATGCTAGATCAGTAATTTTTAGAATTAATAGATAGTTTCATATTGCCATTTAAAGAAAAAATCCATTTCAAAAATATTTTTTACTTGAAAATGCATTGTCGTGTTTTTTTAATTGATTCAATTTGTAATAAGTACTGTTGAGAAAATAAAGCAATTGTAAATAATTTATATCAAATTAGGTTTGAACCATTAAAATTTCATCTTTCTTTGCAAAAATATTAACAAATGTTTCGTTTATATATACATACAGATTTAAATGAAATTAAAAGGATATAGATAGCTATTTATATGTAAGACTCTTAATTTTTCTTAAACTCTGATATTAACCCATGTAATACAGCCTATTTTAAATTACTATAAAATATCCTGATATATTATATTATTTAATATTAAACAAAAAGTATTGCAGTTATTTCTTTAACTTCATATAATATTGTGATCAATATTATATTACTACATCAGTGATTGTTCTCCTTTAATTATTTTTAATTGAAGAAAAGTAAAGTGCTTTCAAATAAAGGAAATTTCAGCGATTAACTAAATAATTTCTAATTTAAAAAATTAACTCAATTAATGAAAAAATATTTCTTTTCTTGTTGTGGTTGAATATATTCTTTAACAATATTTTGACATCATATACATATGTTAATTATATACCAATGTAAAATAATTAACGTTATTGATAAATGATACTGTATTATCATATGATAAATTTATATTTTAGTATTAAATAAGATATTTAAATATAAATAAGACGAGGTTCCCTTTTGAAATTTTAAATTGAAAAGCAAAAGGCCATTCCTTAACATTCTGAAACTTTTAAAACAAAATAATTATACGTTTCAGAGAGAATCTTTCCCTTCCAGGATCTTCAAATTCGAGTTTTCACTCAATTTTCCTCCTTTTTTTTTCTTTTTTTCCCTTAAATGTTAACTTCACATTTTCCCGTCTGAAAAGTAAAAGTAAACAGATAAACAAACAAAAGTAAACTGAAGAAAATTTATTTCCAAACACTGACTTACTCCTTTGTGCCAAGTGTTTGGAAAACCCCTATTTTGGTATTGTTTACCCAAACCTATCTTTTTAAAGATAAGGGGGTTTTCAGCCAGAGAACGGTGTCCTGTTCCCCACGCCTACATTGATTGCACAGCAGAGAAAACTGCAAGACAATGGAATAGTAATAAGAGACACGATCAATCAAATAAGGGGTCTTTGAAACAAAAGGTACTGCAAGCAAAGGGGAGGAGGGGATGAACACAGAAACTGCAAGCCTTGCATTCCGGTCAATTGCAATCGTCCCTGTCCCACCCATTCTGCCTATACCCCCTCCCCCTTTTTTTCTTGTCTTGTATTACCCAGGCCTAAAATGGAATTTTCCGACAGTAAGAAAGACTGTCAATACCCCGGCAGACTTTCATCCCATCTACGGACGAAACAAGGGTTTTGCAAGTGTGGGAAAACGACATATGGAGAGCTAATGTCCAGGATTTTTTCTTATTTATTTATTTCGTCCCTTCCCCCGGTGCTGAGGGGTCAGGGGAGGGATTGCGAGTGCGTTTCTGGCAGTTTGATGGGTCCCTAGGTGTACCCGGGGCGAAAGCCATTACATAAAGATGTGTAGGATTTGCTACGAGTTACTATAAATTGGTTTCATTTATGGAACATTCTGGCAGTTTTTTTTTCTTTTTCCACTAAATTGTTGCTTTTTTTTACCTTTGCTAGTAGGAATGCAAAGACACATTTAAAGTATTGTTTCCACAGAGGAGGAATCCTATGTTTTCTATTCTCGTATTATTTCAAGAGAACTCATAGATTCTGCAAATTGTAATTGAAAATTGCATATCGAGAATTGTGTTGAAATACAGAAGAATATTGCGAACTCTCATTATATATATAAATGGATATTGCGAATTGTATTACAATATTCAAGAATATTGAAAATTGTATTGTAAATATTGATGAATAATGTCAATTGAGCTGAAATATTGATGAATATTGAGAATTGAATGTTAAATACTGAAGTTTAGGTTTCGACATGAGTATGAACTATTACTTGATTTTTATTTTAAAAAAATTTCCTTTAACTGATAGTTATAAGATTCTTTCCAAAGAATTAGGCAAATGTTTGAAAGTTAGAAAAAATAAATTCAGATACTAGAGCAACTATTCAAATATAAGTAATTTTCTCTCGCTGTGCGGCATGTCACCATTTGTGATTTAAAATAATAGTTACAGTAATCATTTGCAATATATTATCATCAAGAGATTGCATTTATTGAAAATTATATATAATCACAAGTACATTTTTCACAAATATATAAATATAAGCAGCTGTGTAGTATATTTATTAGAAATACACCTATCATTCCTATATTTTATTTAACAAAACTTTGTTGTTGTTGCTGTTTCTTATGGCACCTAGAATGCAAGCATCGCCTTTGCATCAGCAATTTAAGCGTATCAGTGTCTAATAAAACGTATTGATTTTTATACATTAATATACTTTTATATATTATCAGTGTAAAAAAAAGCAAAAGCATTCAAAATTATGAATATCTGATTTGTTGGATTTCATCAAGATTTGCTGTCAGATAGCAATTCAATTGGGGATTTTTTTCGATGAGACATCAGAGTTCTACTAAAAAATATATTCTTTTGAATAAAAAATATGTTTGTTATTTCTATGCATCCTCATACGAATGAAATATATGTTTCACCCTGGAAAAGTCCAGTGCCAAAAGGGGATCATGAACCAGGTCCTGCTTGGTAAGTCCCAGACAAGATAAAATTTGCCCAGGAGAGGCCTGTGCAGAAGAACATTCAGTGCAGAGTTCGAACTGTTTAGCACTTACGTCAAAAGTCATTGAAAATAGATGGCCGCCGCCAAGGAAACGAGTTAGAACAGTTTGATCTCATCTTCTACTGCCCCTAACCCGGGACCACCAGGGCACTTATAAAATATATGTAATCTACACTGTACAAAATTAATATCCAAAATTTTAAAAAAAATTAATAACTAGATTTTATTTCTTTCTGAAAATATACTAAGAAAAATATCTTCTTGTCTTTATATTTAACATAATGAGAGTTAACTCTTTTGAAAATATTACTTACCTGGTCCCATTATACTAATTTCTGCATAATTTGGTAACTCGGTGAAGGGTATGAAATTAATGTCTCAAGTTACTGGTTTAAAAAATATTATTTTAAGGGACTAATTAATTCGCATCCTATATGACAAATTAATATAATATAAACTGTTCTCTTAAAATATGTAATTCCCTGTAATTTATAAAAGATATTGTTTGTCACTCCATTGAAGAATCTGCAAACTAATTTGTTCAGAAATCTTTCAAGCCCAAAAATTAAGATTTTACTAATTAGGTTCTATTCTCTCTTGAGACTATTCTTAGTAAAATATCTTCCCGTTCCTATATTTGGCATAATGGGCATTAACGCCTTCATGTCCAATATGTCGACACTAATTACATTCGTTGCATTTGTTTAATAACCATCATTAAAATCAACACTTAGTGCTAATTACGGTGAAGTGGCTCCTCCAATTAATTCATCCGTGCCAATGAATAAGAAAGCGCTTCAATTCCCCTCTGAAGAATCACTTAACATTTCATTAATCTGCAAAAGTGAATGCGAGGGATGATCGTGTGTTATGGTGTCGCAACATTTGATAGTAAATGAAAATGGCAGCCAAGTCAGTGACTCAAACGAGTTTCATGGCATTTCGATTTTTAATCTTTCTTTCATTCCTTTATAATATGCGATAGATCCTTGGACCTTGTCTAGACGGAAGAATTATGAAATTGAATTTCTTAATTGTTCATGGGTGCTTAAATTTCTTCAATTAAAAAGTGGTATATTTTTTAAAAGTTGTCCCAATTATAAGTTACAAAAACGATTTTGACTTATAGATATTTAGAGATATATTACCTTTATATTATCTAGATTTAGGGTTGCCGGCTTTCTGGCACATATGTAGCGCGTTTTCCTCTTGTTCTGTGAGTCCTGGGTTCGAGTCCCGGTTTGGGCAGGGTTGTTCTGTGGGCTATCTGTGAGATGTATGACTATGTATCCCTCTAAAAAGGGGCTGTGCAAGCCATTGTGAAGAGTGTATAGCTAAATCGCCCTCTTGACCCTAGTTGACACTACTACAAAACAAGAGACTCTCCTTTCGGCTTAAATCTGCTGCTGTATCAGCGGGGGGCTTGTCCATAGGCAATTGCTATAAGTAACAACAGTTTTAAGGTTATATTGAAAAAAAAATGATAGATGTGCATTTTTCTATTTTTGGCTTTTGTGTATCAATTTTTCATTTTGCTGTTGTTACTAATGAGAGGCGTGGACAGGCGTGCTTACAGCTTTAAGCGATTTTAAGACGTATGACCGTCTCTTGTTTTTGAAGTTGAGCCAAATAGGTCCAAGAGTAATACTTAGCTACAAACTCATCACATTTGCCTGCATGACCCCATTTTACAGGGGTGAGCACATTCTGTCTCCTTGCAGATGGTACAAAGAAGAACGACAGTGCCCTAACCGGGTAGAAAAATTATCTCAAATTAAGCTGATGTCAATGCTTTGGATTAAAAAAACTGTTTAACAACAACCAAATTGTTTTAATACAATTAATAATAATAGTAAAACTGCGGAACTCAAATTTTAAATTTACAGAAAGTAATTATATTTTCATTCGTCATTTTCAAATTAATTGCCGGTTTAGGTACTCTTATTCATTTGCTCCCTCTCTCAGCTCTTTCAGTATGCATTGTATCTCTTAAACAAAAGAATCTAATCTATAAATATCATTAAAAATTTTTATTGCAAAAAAGTGCGTCTGTTTTCTAATTTTTAATAGAATAAATATCAATTGATATGGATTTTTATTCTTTACTAATTTGACTTAGAATAACTAAGTTAAACTTGGAAATGAAGCAATAAAATGATTTACCATATTAAACAAATGAAATAAGGATTGGGTTGCATCAATATTTGCGATATCTTTCAATGAGTGCGGCCTAATTCACTGGAAATGCTGCCAAACCATTTGTAGCAAAAGCAGTTTAAGAAATAGAGTACAATTCTCATTTTTAATCCAATCAATTTGTAACTCATTTGTTTTCAATTGATTCATTGCTAGCCAGGGAAATGAAGAATGAGAAGAAGAAAAAATGATTGAAGGCAACAGATCTATGATGTAGATTTTTGCATTCAAACAAATATAAAAAAAAGATTAAAAAGAAATTTGCTATGCTTATTTCAATGTACCATGTCAGAACATCATTTTTTGAACGGCCAAGCACCACGTGCTCGAGCGAGTTAAATTTTTATTCATTTTTATTGTTTCGTTGAATGAGTCACTTTAGTATTGCAAACGATCCAAAAAACTTTGTATCGCTATTATTGTTTTAAAAAAATATGAAACTTCCTATTTATTTCATTTCATATAATCACGGACTCAAAGTGAAATTTTTCTAAGGTTTTTTTTTGCTGACGTCATTCACTTTTTTTAAATCAGAGCTTTTGTAATTGCGATGGTAACACGTTATAAAAAAACTGATTTTTTGAGATGTTAGTGCAAATAATATAATTTTAATTTATAGCGAACGGATATTTGTTGACTCCAAAAACCTCATCCCCAAAACAACATCATGTTCTGACATGATAACATTTCGGTGAAAATATTACATCATAATTCTTCAAAACGTATATTTCATAATATATATATTTATAATTTGTTTCCGAATACTATTTGAATATCCCTTATCAATGGAGATAATCAATTTAGGGTTTTTATTCAGATATCCGCAGCAATGGAGGACGGGCAGCTATTGATTCTTCCTTGATGCATATGTGACGTTGACATATCTCAGTAGTTGATAGGTGTGCTCAAAGTTTGCTTTTCATTTAGAGTCCGGGCGTGTCTCAAATATTCCCAGCTCTTGTATTTCCCAAAGGAATAGACCCCCTCCAACCAGTTGTGCCTCAACTGGCTTTCATAAAGCGTATGTGGTCTTGCGCATATAATCCAGTATCAACTGATTTCTTTTCTATGCACAAGATAGATATGTTTGCCATCGTTTGAAAGTGAATACAATGAATATTAAAAGCATATACGAATCAATTTTATTCATAAAGAAATAAAAACTGCAGCTTTAATGAGAAAAGCACCTTAGTTTTACCTACACATAGCATTTTTAAAAATTTATAGCACAGTAAATGTTTTGATGTGAATCTTTTACTTAATAATTTAGAATATGCTGATTGGTTAGCAGTTTTTAAATAAAAAGAGAAAATTATTTAAAAATAATTGAACACTTTTTAAATATATAATAAATTTAGATAAAATAATTTATGTAAATTAATTTTAAAAAAATATTATCAGCAGAAAAATTTTGTTTACCATAAACACATTTAAAATACTGGCTTCTAGCATTCTACTATAATGATTTTTTTTATTATTTTTAGAATTTTATTTCTTTTCTCGTGTTTTTGTTTTTGAAAAGTATTAGCATTTTTTGTTGCTATAACAAGTTCAAAAATTCTTTTTTTTGTTTTCTGTTATATACGATCATACTTTTCAAACTTTAAATCTAATTTCTGATAGCTGCTCTCAGATATGCATACTTTATTGTAGGTTTATATTCTTTTTAGCTACTGTGTAATTTTACCATGATAAACGATAAAGAATATTTAAGTAACTCAATTTACGATAGTTGCGACTTATAGATCTTTCCGTTAAATATTTATGATTAGATAGAAGCTATAATTTTTCTTTCCATTAGTATTCTAGCTTTTCTGGAAATGAGTTTTGATGCCTAATTGGTACTTTCGAATGTAATTAACTGTTCCAGAA
>JAOUZG010021259.1:0-14647 GCA_026289955.1 Argiope argentata
ATTCAGAAGAATAATTAAAATTTACATCCGACGCTTCAAGCCAGTAATCACGCGATCATCTTGGGGAAAAAACTATCAAACATACGACACAAAATTAACCTTAAGAAAGAAAAGTAAAGATTGAATAAACACTCAAAACCTACTCGTAATTTTTTTTAATTAAGACTTTATAATTACCTTTTTTCTGCACTGAAGCAATACTTAATTACAATCCGAGAACTTGAAAAAAAAAGACACATATCCTCTTTCTAGAAGCTCAAGTTATGTTCTTCAAGAACAGGATCGAATCTTTCAATGAGTAGAGGCACTCTTACTTGACGCATCAAAAAGAGAAACATCTTCAGCAACAAAAAAAATTGAATTAAATACACTCCATTCAAGAGTATTGCTTAAGAAGGGAGAAAAGAAATTATGAAACAAAAAATGAAAAAATGTTTCAAGCTTAAAGCAATTTTTTGAAATAATCATAAAAACCTGAAGGCAAAGGATTCGATTTTATAACATAAAGAACGGAAAATTTGAAATTATGGTAATAATTCCTCAAAGATCTTTGATGGAACAGAACATCCATTTTGTAAAAGAAGGGAGTAGAGCCTTCGGTGAGAATTCCAGAAGAGAAAATATTTTTTTAAAAAACAAAAAAAAAAGTTCCAAAAATATATCGATTTTCGTTGATTGTAAGGAAGGAGTTACATCCCAAGAGCTCCAACGATAAAATATCGAATTGTGGAAAATTTTGTTCCAGCCCATTTCCTTTTTTAAAAATTACTTGATGAAAAGACGTTGCTTTTTGCTTTCAAGAAAGATAAAAAAAAGAAAAGCAAGAAAAGGAAATAATGGATCAATTCAATCCATTCTATCATATCTCAAATACAGAAAAAAAAGAAACAAAAAATTTATTGAACACATCGGGAAAAAACATAAACCCAAAATAAAAAGGTGCTGGTATTGATAATAGGGAGTCCAACAGCTGGGAAAACGGTTTTTGAAATCGGAAATGTTTTACCCAATAAACAGCACTCAGCGTGCAGTTTGTTTCGTTTAGAAATACCAATTACAATAAAACAAGCGAACTTCAAAGGAGTTTTCGGTTTTCTTTGTTAACTTTAGTATGTCTTTTTTCCTATGAAAGTAAATAAGGACTTTCTTGATAAATTTTTATTTAAAAATAACAATGCATCGAACGAAAAATAATTACAAACATAGCTAAGGATGAAAAATGTAAAAGGAAGCAGTCTCTTTTAATAAAAGAAATACATATAACGTTAGAATATATGTTTTTAGTCCACAATTGAATACGATTCCTCTTGGCATGACTTTCTGTTTTAGGAAAATCCATTTGTGGTTTTATGGATTTTTTTATCCATCTAAAGTAAATTTAACAATGATACTAAGTTTAAAGTAAGTTTATAAATTTAGTTATGAAAAATATGAAAGTTTCAGATATATTTAAATTATATGAAATGCCAAACTTGCACTGTATTAAAAGTAAATACCATTGCCCTTTTTATCATTTATATTTTTCCATACAGAAATTTACAATTCTTTAAATATTTAGGTAATTTTTATCACTTTATACTTTATAATACTTGCGAATTTCTGTTTATCACTTGCAATGTTTTTATATGACATTTATTTTTACTACATTCTTGCTATTTTATTGGTAACTAGTTGCATCATGTGAATAGCTGATTTACCAGGAATTGTAGTTCTATTTGTTTTTGGATATATCATCGAACCATAATTTCATGACCTTCCTTTCTAACTCTAACTTCATGACCTTGACATTAATATCATTTTATTTTAAATTAAAGATAGGATTAGTTAACGTTTAAGAAATTGAAATCAAGGTAAGTAAATTAAGTCCAGTACACAAAATTAACATCATCATTCTAGACGTCTATCAAACTTTGAGCCAAATCCAACTAAGGATTGGATGCCTGATGATTTGTATTTTTAACGCCATGTAAACATGATACTGAAAAACAATATTAAAATTGATATGTGGTTTTTTTTGCTTCAATTGAAATTTTGTGTCGAATTTATTTTTCAATTGGTTAGTGCAACCGTGTATAAAACATAAGAACGGTTTTCGGATTCTTTTATGTTAAGGATAAATCCCCGCATATTTCAAGGATGAATGATAGACAAAATGCTGCCCATGATCCATGCTGTGGTCGTTTGTCTGATCAAGTACATATAGCGTTTATACAAATGGTTTTTAATATTGTCTCAGAAATTTTTCATTTCAATTTCACACACACACACACACACACACACACACACACACACACACACACACACATACACACACACACACACACACACAATCAAAATCAAATTACCATACCTCGATAAGGGCTAATGATATCCTAATGTCTTACAATTATTAAAAACGTGTATTTTTTTGTAAACTAATACATTTGTGAACAAACAGACTTTTTTGATGGACCTGCTGGCAGCCCTCTGTTACTTTGGTTCCTCTATCCTACTGCAAAATCTGGACGCTAAAATACGTTTAATTGAATATGGATTATCAAAGCCAAAAAAGTTTTTTTGTCTCTAAATTTAGTAAAAGACACGGATAGATTTGACGATGTTTACAACATAGGGTTAATTGAAATCCATTAACGAAACTGTAATATCACAACTTGATAAAATGATATTTTACAAATCTGAAATCACGTGACAAGGGAAATACTTTGAACACTTAATCCAAAGATTAGTTGTTGTCACTGAATTCTAAATGCATTGTTTCGCCTTTGAAGTGTGCGGATCTTAATGGTATGATTAATTCATTTGAATTCGTATTCTATTAAATCTGTGATTCCCATTTTAGTTGGTTTATCAGCTTCTTTTTCTTAATTCATCGGAAAATAACCTACATTGTGACTTTCTTTTTTGCTTCACTCTTTAAGGGGGGACTGTGTCTCCCGCACTTGAAGTTTATTCCACAACTTTAGAGGAGACGGGTTGGCCTAGTGGTACGGCCTCGGCTCGTGAGATGTAGGGTTACACATTAGAGTCCCCCCGAGAGTTAAGAACAGTCGTTTAAGGGCATTTGTTGCACATTAGTGCCAAACGTCTTTCCAATAGTGTGGTGTGGAGAGGACGCCTTAGGTGTCGTCCTCGTCATCTGGCCACGTTTTAAAATTATGAGGTCAGTACCAAAATAGCCCTAATGTTTACAATGAGACATTAATATAAATATACTAAATCCTAATTTTAGAAGCAGCTTGCATATTTTAAAAACATCCACCAGGGAAGGAATATAACCCACTATTTCAATGGTTTGTTTTTCTCTTATTTTGTGGGCAAAATAATGCTATTGGAGTCGAATAACTTCTGCTTCAAAAATGGAACGCATATTTTACAGGAAACTGTATTTCAGGTTCCTTGATGTTGAATACAACTTATGCAGTCGTCACATGTGGAATTCCAACAACGATTTCCCACTTTCTGCCGACGCTATAAAAGTGATTCCAATAAACCCCGAAGTAAATAGACAAAATGTGAACTCCAATATAGTACAGTATTCGGTAAATATAATCCTTAACATGTGATAATTAAAGAAATTTAGGAATTCCTAATGATTTTCATAATTTCTAGCTTATTATTATTTTATTCCTTGTTTTTATTTTGAGATTGATTTATAACGTCAATGCGTTCTGCCATGAATTTATACAGTCATCATTGATTCTTTAGCACGCTAATCTTCCACTATTTGGCTTGAGTAGATTGATTGGATCAGTGGCATATTTTGATCATGTTGTCTCAAATATATTTCCTTGAACAACTTGAAAGGAACACAAAAATATTTCTAAAAAATTATTAAATAAAATCGCTCAAAAAGTTTGATTTAATCAATATTTCAATGGGTTACTTCACTTAATGAATCATTATTAAATGAATTGTTCACTAAATCGAATAAAGGCACTGTTATGTTATTTAATGTAAGAATTGAGTAAAGTCGGTGTATATTCCCCTCTGAATTGCTCCAATGACCAGCTGAAAAGAAGCACCTTTGGGTATCAAGATGTAATTTAGATCTAAAACCGTCTTAAGGGTTTGTATCGATTCTCCAGATACTTCGACTAGTTTAACTTTCTACTTCAAAGTGAATTTCAAAACCTCAAAAGAATTCTGTGGAAAAAGAGAATTCTATTTTTTTAAATCTTAAACTGCTGACATTGCTTTTTTTCTTTAACATTGGAGATTGACAAAATGCAGACCGTAGTAGTAACAAAGAGGAAGTATATAGAGATAATATATACTTTAAAAACATATACATCATTGAATTAAGCCTGGTTGTAGTTTCACACCCAGAAAGTCGTAATATGTAATTTCTCTAAATGAATTTATGATCATCTATACCCGTTAAGAGTTAATTCTGACAGAGTGGATCGAATGCTCCCTAACAGGTATGTTTCGAAAGGAACTATTGTATTAAAAAAATTATTTTTTGCCCTTTACAGAATTACTGTTAGGTTAAAAAAATTATAATACACTCGAAGCAATAAAACGTGATTAATTTCAAAATCAAACTAAAAAACATTTTCACTTTCTCTAAATGATAAACAGAGAAACAATTTTCCAAATGTCAAACAACAGGATTTTGAAAGTATATTTGTTCCTAAATATGTTGGAAACTAAACAAATATGGTGCAGTGCAAATAAAAATACACTCAAAAGAATTGAATATATTTTGTCTAAAAATGAATCTTACTGCCTTATCGTTAAAGAAATTCATTCTAGTGGAATAAACTCTTTAAATCAGAAAATTTGTAAATTAATGGAGGAGACACTGCAATAAAAACACACACGAAGTAATTGAAACATTTTCAAGGATTTTTTAGCAAGAAGTTTTTTTCTGATAAAAAATTGCTCTAATTACTAAAAAAAGTTTTTAAATACAAAATGATGCCTCCTAAAACAAAATCATAAGCATAAAAAAAGATATCGCAAAATACTCTATTTACAACATTTTTGAACGTAAATATTGAAGAAAAAAAGATAAAACACTTAAGAATTTAAATATTTATAAACGGATGTAAGTATTTTGTATGCTAAGATATATAAATTTTTTTCTATATTTATTCGATTTCATGGAATTTTCAGATTTTTTTGTTGTTTCTATTTTTGAGAAATAATATAAACTCCTTAATTTTCCTAAAAATCTTAAAATTCAGTGCCCTAATTTGATTATTTTTTTTCAGATCATTCAATGTGTTTCTGTTCTTGACACTGGAATTACAGTTGGAGCTTTTATTTATACTTTCTGATCATTAAAACCTTTATTAAATGATAAATTAACCATCAAACCAAATTTAGTAGAAAAAAAAGTAATATATATATATTTAAAGTCAAATCTTACTTAGATCAACAAAGAAAAAACTTATTTCAGTTACTTTTTAATGAATAAAAAAAATTGGGCAGAATTTTTGTGGCACCATCTGTTCGTACGCAACCGAACTCTTCACATATAAAATAGTATAAACTTCCGTAATTAAATTAAATTAATGAATCAATATTTGAAAAAAACTGTATTAACATCAAGTGTCATCCACTACAAGTTTAAAAAAGGCATATGAGCTTGAGTGGATGAACAAAAAGTATTTTTTTAACGATTGAAAATTTGAACAAGATATATATAGGGAGAGTGAAATATTAGAAGGAATTGAAAAATGAATATACGAAATAAACATGTTTTTAGCTAAGATCTTCCAAACTTTGAAAATTTCTTTTTCTTCAAATATAGAAAAAAGAAACTTAATCTTAGTGATAATATCATACTTAAAAAAATATTGTTCACTTAAAGTGGCTTTAAAAAAAATTATGTCTTAGACATATTTGCATTGCCAGGTTGTAACTTGTAAACTGATAATTTTTAAAATAATGTATTTATGTAGAAGCTTCAATTTTTATTTTTCCATTTTTTAATTGAGTTACATAATACAAATATCCTATATATTTTCTCTAACAAAAGCAATAATAATTTTTATATTAGTAGAACAGCTCTGTTTGAAAAGCTTAATATCTTTTTTTCTAACAAAAGTTTTATATTTAATTTTTATCTGGCAAAGGTTTATTCCCTTTTTATCTAACAAATATTAATACTTATTTTTTATGTAACTAAGATTTAATTCCTACATTGTTTATATTTAGGTTTAATATTCGCGTTATTTAACTATTAATTATAGTATTAGTATTTAAAATAAAATGTAATAGAAAAAATAAAGTTATGCGACCTGAAGTTTTACGAATGTATGAAAATATGTTAGCGATAGATAAAAATCTGTTAATTTAAATAATAATTTGAGAACTACAGTGAAGTATTATTATAATTTAATTAAAATAAAAATCATGCTAAATTATTAAGAGTAATTAAAAACTATTATAAGAATTTTTTTTATATTTAAAGATGTTGACTAAACGCTGTGTCATCAAATTGTTATGGCAAAAATGTATTGGCCCTCTCGTATTACAAATGTAATAAAATACATCACTAAAAATTTAGTTTCACTTTAAAAATTTAAAATATTTCTCTTAATTCTGATCCACTCATTTCAAAACTTAGTGATGTCAAGGCTTGACAAAATAATTATACGAGATTTTCGTTTTTAAATGAGATTCGCTACTCTCTGTTTTATAATCAGTGTTTTCAATTCATAAAAAAAGTTAATCATTTGAAACCAACATCCTATTTTACAATTCTTACTAATAGTTCGCAGTCTCCCTATATATATATATCTTGTTCCGATTTTCAGTTATTTATAAAATACTTTTTATTGATCCACTCAAGATAAAATATATTTTTTTAACTTGTAAGGATGACACTCGGTGTTAATACAGCTTTTTCAAATATTGATTCATTAATAAAATAAAATTAATTTTTAATGGTTTTATCAATTCGTAATGAGACTGAAATTAGTCGGTAGTAGCTCAATTCGAAAATTGCTTTGATTTCAGCGTTTTTCAAGCGACTGCGAAGGATGCGCGTTCAATTCTTGCGAAAATCAATAATCATAGATAAATTGATTACATCAATTGTAATTAATTAAGAAAAAATAAATTTCTTTTTTGACCTAAGTAGGAATTGACTTCAAAAGTATTTTCTACATTACTTGCTAAATTATGTGAAGATAATTTCATGAATTTGAATCAATTGCGCTTTCATTGCAAACTACATTGTAACTGGAGGAACACTGGAAAATAACTTTCGCTATGCATACTTTCTATTCTAAATTATATGTAGTAATAGACATTGTTATTTTCGGCATTTAAAGGAATTCCTATTGTTCTAGTAAACACATGCATCAGAATAACTCATTTCCATAATTATGCAACCTATATTTATCTAAGTTAAATTCCCTTTGCATATATGGGGAAAATTGAATTCCTCTTATTGGCTTAAGCATGGAAAACGCGACTGTTGTGGGGGAAGTCATTTGTCCAGTTAAATTAATGTGGTTGAATAGCAAAGACCACTTTTGTCCCAACATTCGTTTGGACTAAGGATAACAGTAGGACACTTTTAAATGAATACCGAATCGATACTTTTATAATCGTTGCCAGTTAATTAATTATTATAAATATTCGCTTGAAGTTATTGTGCTGGGAAGGACGGCTATCGAATTCAAATCCACGCAGGAAAGGATTATAATAAAGCTTTCATTAGAATAGTATAATTACAGAAAGTAAATGATAGATAGTAAATATATTGATTTGCATAATCATAAGAGTTTCCGCATACAGTTATAAGTATCTTTAACAGTTTGATCTCTCTATTATTTCCTTTAAATTTTAAATTTCAGTATGTATTATTATCAATGGGAAATGAGATCAGTTTCCTGAAGAAATAAGAAGTGGTTTTGCTCGTGAATCAGTGATATTTACAATATAAATCTGAAACAAATAAAAAAAATTTGTCTTGGAAGCTAAAGGAATCTTTCAATAATAATTGAACTGTCATACAGGTATAAAAGATTAAAAAATCCTTTTGATTTAAGAAAATGAAATTATTTTATAGAGGCAATTTACAAAAATAATGTAATTATTTATTAAATTTCTAAAATAGTACTTTATTTTTTTTGGTGGCACTAAAATTCATATAACTAGTATATAGAAAGTATAGTAATCGTCAAAAATCGAAAATTTGACCGATCCCTAATTTTTAATACTCCTCTTAGTTTGAAAAACATATTTATGAAAAATGTCTGCCTCTCAGTCTGTGACAAAGATAACTCAAAATTACTTTTGTACATACGGATAAAATTATATATAGGGTCTTTATATCAAATTTAAAGATTTTTGCCAAAGTTTGAGCAAAATCTGTTTTGAGGCAGACAGTCTGCCCGCCTGTTTAAATATAAAGGAAAACAAGAATTGCAAAGCGAAGAAAGCTATACGATGAAATTCGAAGTAGAATTACTATCTATAGTGTAAACGCCTAATAAATTTCGGGATAAAACCAAGAAAGGATTGATTGCCTACCGGTCTGTACTTTTGTAAATATCCAATTTGCCGCTTTTAGATGCATGTCATTCAGAAATGCAATGGCTTAAATATATCCCATTTGGTATATGGTTTTGTGACTGTAAATTTGTGAATGTAATTGAGAAGAACGCTTCTAAAATACAAATTCGATTTCTGGACCCTTGTTACCGCATTCCAAGGATTAATTGCTAAATAATTCCTCGAGGTTGACATGATAGATTGAGTGAAAATGCTAAATTTGCTCCAAAGGTTAATATTTTGTAATTATACTATGCCAATTTTATACAAGGCGTTCTCTAGGACAATACCGTTAATGGATAGTTGTCGACGAAGTTTTGGGGAGACCACTCTCTCTAGTTCTATAAACTGGGTGTTCCAGAAAAGCAAAACTGGAGAAACTCTGTACAGCCAGATTCTTTGATAGGAATACATACAAAATTTCCAAATAACTCTACCGCTACTGCCTTTAGTTTTCGAGAAAAACGAGAGAGAAAATGTATGACCTTATATCCGATTTACGAAAAAGATCTTTTTTCAAAACATGAGCATCAGAACGTCACGTCCCAGCATCGAGGTGCCCACGAAAATAAACACACTGGGAAGATAAAAGTACTAAATTTTTAAAGTAACTAAAGTCTCGATAAACTGATTCCTTTACATAGCACTAAAGGAAGAAATATAAAGGGATTAGATGTGAAGATCGAGGTGGCCATGAAAAACAATCCAAACGCCCAACCCAGCGGTCGAATAAAGTGTTTTTTCTCCGTAAACCGGATATGACGTTATGCATTTTCTCTGACATTTTTCTCAAAAACTATGGCAAGTAGAAATACAGTTTTTTCGATATTTTTTCATGTCGTCTAAACAGCAAATCTGGATGTGCAGTGTTTATCCGGTCTTGCTGGGACACCTTATATACGTTTTCTTTATGTTTCTAATGATGTATTTCGCGCATATACACGCAATATTTTACAAAAATAATCATTATTTATAAATATACTAATAAAAATACTTAAAAAATCCTTATTTTTTCAATCATTTGGCATTTTTTATTTAATTTAAAGTTTGGAAATAAAAATATCCTTTGCAAATTGAGCATTTAAAAAATTATTAAAACTTTAATTTGGAAGGAGACGATAAAATCAAATATCGTCTGCAATTGAATTGTGAAACTCTATAAATATCAAAACTGAAACAGACGGTAATTAAAATGTAAATTCAAGTGAGTTTGATGATGACATGAAAGAAATGAAAAGCGAATATATCATGAATAAAGTTTGAAATATTTCAAAACATGGCAATGAAAAAATTACATCTCATATTATTATCCTATAATGCAGTTCTATTCATAAAGATGGCGAAATAAAGGGGATTTTATGATACCGCTTCAAATCATTTTAATTCATATTTTTTAAGTATATTTTGTATTTGAATAATGTTTGATTATTTAAAAAAACTTTTTGGTATAATGACGATCCTGTTTCTAGTACAGAGAATTACACAATATTTTCTTATTATAATTCCACTTTAAGATACGTAAACTAGCATATTTTCAGTCTATTTTTTTAACTTAAAAATTAATATTAATTTATTTTTAATTATAAAATGTGTAATTTAAAAAAAACAGGTGGGTTATAATTAAAGTTTTCCTTTGAAATTCCCATAAAAGTAAAATCCCGGGATCAAATGTTATCAAACTTTGTAATAATTTAAAAGAGGTAACCAAATTTTCTTTTCTGGCAAAAAAAAGTTTAAAAAATAACTTACTACCAGTGATGAAATGGCGCTGTATCAATACTGTTAAGTGAAATAGGTTGACACTTACTACCAGTGATGAAATGGCGCTGTATCAATATTGTTAAGTGAAATAGGTTGACACCGGTTTAAAACATGCTTAATCTCTTTTGAAACGTGTTTTAGAACATGTTCAATTAGGCATTATCTCAAAAACACCGTTAAGGGTGATAATCTAAAGAATTTGGCGGCATTGAGAGATACTATACACCGACATGTCCAAAACATTCCTCCTTATATGTGAAAAGCTACTGTTGAGAATGCAGCAAAGCGAGTTAACTTGCATCCAGAAAATGGTGGGTGTCCCACTGAGCATGCTTTGTATCATGTTTTAGAAATGATTAACGACATTTTAAACCGGTGTCCTCGCGTCTTATTTTGCTTAACAATATTTCATATAGCTTTATTTTTCATTTAGTGGTAAGTTTTTGAATTTTTTTTCGGCGGAAAGAAAAATTCCATGATTTCCTTTAAACTATTAACAAGTTTTATAGTGTTTAGCATTGCAGTTTTTCTTTTATGACTATATTCAAAGGGGATTTTTAATTATAACCACCTTATAAATTAAAAAAATCATTTACATTTTAATATCAACTAAGCAGTTGTTTAGAATATTTGTTTTCCAATATTTGACAATATAGTTCTAGGCATTAACCTTTGTTTTTAAGAATAAGGGAGAAAATTTAAGTTTTAAAAATTTCTGAATTTATACTTTTTGAAACAAAAATTAAAGGTCCATCAAAAATACTAGTTCTTGTTGTTATAGAGACTGGCTTTCCGAGAATCCATTAGAGCTGCAATGGACATTGCGTAGCATATGTCGGCAATAAAAAAATATGACTGAAAAGTGAAAATTACGGACTTCGTGTAATAAAAATCCAAGAATTCCAAAAATAACCAGAACGAAACAATACCTAGAATTAATTTGTTGTTTTCATTCAAAAAATTAAAGTAAGTATTCTGTTAGAAATGCCAGTAAAAATTAATACAAATAGATAATATACATAACTTGTTTTTTGTTTTCGAAACAATAAAGGAAAATAATACTATGATATCTTATTAAAAGTGATATAAGTGTTTATATATAAATGAATGTTAAATATAATTATTAATATTATATATTTTTGCACCCAATCAAGCTTCTTGATATATTGTATCGAAGTCACTGAAAATTAATGAAACTCAGTCTTAAGAAATCACGTCGTTGTAAAAGATAATTAAAAATTAAATACCATACACCATATTTAAGCTAAAATTCAGGATTATACCAGCAATACTTAGTACAAAATATTTTGTGAAACAAAGAAAGTCTCATATACAATTATTTAATTTAATCTTAAAAGAAAATTTTATAATTCGTAAAGTATTGAACTTGTTTGTACACTGCTCAAAAGAATTAAAGTATATTGAGTTTGTGGGTTGATCTCACACTAGGAGAATTGTTGCAATGATTGATGAATTATTGACAGACGTAGGATATTTAAGATAAAAATAACATTTGTTTAACAGAAAAAAAAACGTTTTACTGAGCATTTAGACACAACCCCTTCCCCCTCCTTTTATACATATGAGAAAAACAAAAAAAAAAATGTATTTTCTTAAAAAAAATCGTCTTTATTTGGAGGTATGATTTTTTCAGACGGCTAGCAATGTATCACACCTTTGATGCATCAACTGAACGAGGCTATTAATTATTATTATCAAATAAATGAGGCTATTTTGGCGTATTCTTCCCCTCTTCTCCAGAGGAGATCTTTCCAGTTCTTGTAGAGTTTGTGGTAAGTGATAGGCGTCCAGCAATTTGTCTTCCTAAAATATTCCAAACATGCTCGATTGGGATCATGTCTTTGAGAGCATGTTTGTAGATCCATTCGTAGGGATTTCTTCATTCAAAAAGAAATCATTCACCAAATCAGCATGGCGTGACCTGCGATTGTCGTTGAATGAAATCATCTTCAATTGTTGCAGCGTAACGGACTATGATAGGCCCCTGGATCTCGCCCATATATCGGCGGCAGTTCAGAGCTACATTTCGAATGATATGGACATCAGTGCGTCCATCAATGGAGATGCCAGCATAGACCATTCTTTCCCCAACGCCAATCTAGCATTTTTTCATGATTGCAATATTGTTTCTAGTGCCACGCTCCGTCCAGATGGAATCGGTCTATTATCAGGATAAACATGCCTATTATCGAGCAAACTCCTCCAGTTCACATGCTCTGCCTTCCACACCCTTCTGATGGTACTTTTATGTTAACGTGACACACACCATTGGTCATTGAGCATACAGATCTACAGCTTGATGGCAGTTCCGGACAGTTTGTGTTGAAACTGTGTTGCCAGTAGCATTCACATTTCGGTGTCTCTGGGCAGTTAGCGTTAAATAACAGTTTTCATTGGCAGTTGGTTTATGTCTACGCCATTACCCTGCATTGCCAGTCTCCAAAAATTATTTTCAGATCCTGGAAATCACACTTTGTGATATTCCAATGGCTTCTGCTACTTTGACTTGTTTTTGGGCCACCTCTAACCAGCCAGCAAATCTCCGAGCTTCTGATTCGATTAATGACTTCATTGAGACGTCGCACTCATCGGAATTACACGCTTACTGAGTGTCAATCATTCTTTACCGCTTTGCCTTACATTAAGTGGAATGCTAAATCAATTCATTGCTGCTAAAGCATCGTGTTGCAAGTGAAATTCACGATTTGCATACTGCGAGGTTCGAAAATAAGAAATATTTGCTTTTATGACTTTTTTATTTCATTTTTGAAAAAAAATTACTTATTCCGTTTTTTCATGCAAGACTTACAGCATCCTTTAATTGCTTTGAGCAGTGTATAATAAATAACTTGTGTAAGTATTGTTTTGTTTTCACTTCTCAAATAAAAGAGAAATTAAATTGAACAGATTCGAAATTTACATCGTCATATTTTATTTCTCTTTTCGAGTTTTATACAATTTCCAGTGAATACAAATAAGAGAAAAGACGACCTTTATTCATCCCAGAGACCAGACTGCTGACACATTCAAGAATATCTTCTGCCCAACAAGCATCGCTGTTGTCAAATCTCGTTTTATTTCCTGGTATGCTTACAGAAATAACTCTTGTATTTCAAACGGTCTCTGGAAACAAAACTCTCTTCTTTTTCTGCCTTGCCAACAATAAATAAATGCCTTCAAAAATAAAATACATTTTTCATTCTTTGAAGTATTGAAGTAATTCTCGCTTGTACACACAATATTTTGCAAAAGCAATCATTACTTATACTTTACTTATACAATCATTATCATACTTTAAAAAAAATCCTTATTTTATCGATAATTTCGACAATTTTTAGTTTATAATTTAACGTTTGAAAAATAAAAATATCGTTTGCAAATTGAGCATTTAAAAAATTATTAAAACTTTAGTTTGGAAGGAGACGATAAAGTCAAATATCGTCTGCAATTTAATTGGGAAACTCTATAAATATCAAAACTGAAACAGACGGTTATTAAAATGTAAATTCAAGTGAGTTTGATGATGACATGAAAAGCGAATACATCATGAATACAGTTTGAAATATTTCAAAAAATGGCAATGAAAAAATTACACTTCATGTTATTATCCTATAATGCAGTTCTATTCATGAAGATTGTGAAAAAAAAAGATTTTATGATTCCGCTTAATTTTAATGCATATTTTTTATATTTATTTTGCACTTGAATAATGTTTGGTTTAAAAAATAACATTTTGGGATAATGACGATCCTGTTTTTAGTACAGAGAATTGCACAATATTTTCTTATTATAATTATAAAAAATGTAAACTCTCATATTTTCAAGCGATTTTGTTAACTTTAAAAAGGTATTATTAAATTATTTTTAATTTAAAATGTTTAATTTAAAAAATACATGTGGATTATAGTAAAAGTTTCCCTTTGAAATGCTCATAAAAGGAAAATCCCGGGACAAACTTTGTAATGTAATCAAACTTTGTAATAATTTAAAAGAAGTCACACAATTTTCTTTTCTGGCAAAAAAATTATTAATACTGTTAAGCGAAATAGGATTTGAAGACACTGGTTTAAAATATGCTTTAATCGTTTCTGAAACGTGTTACAAAACACGTTCAATGTGTATTATCTCAAAAGCACTGTTAAGGGTGATGATCTAAAGAATTTGGCGGCACTGAAAGATGCCATACACCCGCATGTCCAAACACATTCCTCCTAATATGCGAAAAGCTACTGCTGAGAATGCAGCCAAGCGATTTAATTTGCATTCAGAAAATGGTGGATGTCACATTGAGCATGCTTTGTATAACGTTTTAGAAATGATTAAACACATTTTAAACCGGTGTCCTCATCTC
>JAOUZG010021264.1:0-15709 GCA_026289955.1 Argiope argentata
CAAAAAAGTACGATTCTAATTCCACTGCTTTTTATTAAGGGAAATTTGTTAATGAAATTTTGAATTTAGCGCTCGTTTGTTAACTAAAAAGGATTCGTTCTTTTTGATTCTTTCAAAATTCCAATTTCCAAATATTGAAATTTACTATAATACGAGGAATGGTTGTCAAGTCGAAAATCGCCCCAGAATTAATAATAGAATAGAATAGTTTACAATGGTGCACTTTGACCGGTTACCTTTTCACCAATGGTTTCACAAATTTTCTAATGGCATGTATTGTTTTGATAAATCACAATTGAAAACTTAAATATTCGAGTTAGCTTCGATACCTGTTTTCTCCGAGCGGAGCTCGGTCACCCGCTGGTCTATATGAATACAGACTACAAGATAAATTTCTTGATTCTAGAAATTAACTTTTTTAAAGTTATGTTTTTTATAGACAGATAGGGAGACAATCAAATGTATTACTATAAATGTCTATTCCGAATTCCTGGAGGCCAAAAAAATTCCAACTGAAGATTTTGAGATTCATCAAAGATTCATCAAAATCTTCAGTTGGAATTTTTTGACGATTACAGTATTTCATTTGCTCAACTCATGCGATAAAGTAGAAATAATTTAAATCATTTGCATACTAAATATTATTACTTAATAGTTAATTTATAAACCATTAGTATTCTTATTGTTAGTCTTGAGCGATACTGAAAGTCAAGAGTCACTTTACCAAACCCTTGAATCGATTCATTATTATTGCTTGGTTTATTTCGCCTTATTTGTTCCTATAAGATTAATCAAGCTTTATTGCTAGATATTATTCCCCAACAACTCATGATTTTCAAAAATTTTACGCAGAAATGCAATTTTATTTTTAACTGCGCTGTAGTGTTGAACTGAATCCTCGCTGATAAATTTTCATACCTAATCAAAATATCTATTTTTTACTATTAAATCTGTTTTCTTTAACGTTTTATCGAATTGGTTTCTACAGTCATTGGCAGAGCTCAGTGGTTTGTGGATGTACAGAAGATTTTAAACCAGACCATAAGTGCAGTTGTTTATTTAATTGATCTAGATCACTCTGCTTTAAACAGGTGAATGTGAACCACATCTCAGAAGCCAAGTGACTCCTAGAAGCTTAATTAGAAATGGGACAAGAAATGTCAAAAACGTTAAATGATACTACTGGTTGAAAATAAAGGATCAATCAATTATTTTTTTCATTTCTGATAACATTGAAACAATTAGTTTTTCTTCCTATTTGATAACTCTGAAACGATCAATTATATTCTTCATGCTTGACAACAATGAAACAATCAATTATTTCCTTCATAACTGATAACATTGAAACAACCAATTATTTTCTTCTTACTGCATAGCATTGAAACAATCAATTATTTTCTCGTTACTTCGTAACATGGAAACAATCAATTATTTTCTTCGTACCTGACAATATTGAAACAATCAATTATTTTCTTCGTACCTGATAACATTAAAGGAATATCTTTGTGTTTATTTGATTGCATTGGTTCGAGGCTATAAAAATGCGGTGATATAAAGCGAATAACCACTTTAAGTAATTACTTTCAAAGTTGCTGAGGAAAGTAACTTTAAAGCATATTTTATGAAGACTTTGCATTTTTGTATTCATCGGCTGTATGTAGCATGTTTATTATTATTTTCACATTTTTTTAAAATAATACATCTTAGCAACTTAAGAAAGAAATAACATAATTGACTCATATTAATTTAACTGAGATGTCAAACTATCTTCAAAGCTTGAAAAAGAAAATATTTTCCGGTAGGAAACGAAAAGAAGTAAAAAATAGTTCTTTCATTTAAAATGAAAATGTAAGGATAAAAGAAAAAAATAATAATAAGTGGAAAGCAAAAATCCAGGTCATGTTTCATTAATTCAGATGAAATCAATGTTCTATCTTACAGCAGAAATTCTTTTCAAATCATTGTAGCCCATCAATGCATATTTATTGGTTTCATACAAGTCACGTTACCGTTATGATTCTGATTAAAAAGGGTTTCAGTCATCAGAAATGAAATGAATTAAACCTGTGAGAAGGAGATTTGCTTCGGTAAGCATTCATCGATTCTCTAAAAGTGACAATTCATCTGATGCTTCAGGAATAAAAGAGAATTCGAAAAACATCAAAACATCCGTAAGTTGCTAAGAAAACGAAATAAAACTCACTCAGAATTTAATTCTCTCAACAAAATGGTAGTTTCGTATGTACTCATTAAAATGGAAAAGAAACTTTAATAGGTAATCAGATAGACTAAAATTTTCAAATTAAATTTTGGTTTATATAAACAATAAACATAAATAGTTTCACTAACAAATATATATATATATATATATATATATATATATATATATATACATTCAAAACAAGAGAAGCAGAAATTAAATGTATATTAACTGATAATTGTTCTGATTCTCGTGTTCCACTTTATAACGGATGCGGAAGTACAGTAGCTTCAGAGGGTAAGCCTTAGATAGACTCCCCGACCTGCCACGAAGGCACACGGATTATTAACCATAGAAACTGAATGACCGGACCACCATAACAAAAATTAGCGGGAACTTTGGTTGAGTCCTAATGGCCATTACCGGCCACAGTACAACCCTCCCCAAAGGAAGTACGTCCTGTCATCGTTGGGAGGAGTCTAACCACTATCTATTAGTGTACCCTCCAAGGGTGACGAGATACAGCCATCTTGCCGGAAGCAATTACGATGTGCGATCCGAGGAAACAACGCTGATATCAAAATTTTTAGACATTCTTGTGCTCCGCTTTACAACGGCAGGAGGGGTGCAGTAGCTTCTGAAGAAATGGAATCCACAGCACACGAGGGCAGAAGTACGACTTCTTGCTAACATAAGTCACAAAACATTTTTATGGGGCAGACTTCATTCATGCATTTCATTCCTCCATATATCGTAATTTAGATCTGGAACAGAGGAGGATCACCTATGACCAAATATCCCCAGCGATATTACTCCCCACATGGGGGACATTGTAGTCATGACAGATTTAACGAGCGTCAACACATAAGCGGAGAGTTTTCGTCTGGTGGGTTCGAACACGCAGATCAAGGGATGCGAATTCTATGCCATACCACTAGTCTATTTCGGTCTATAATAAATAATTTTATTTATATTTAAGTTTGCATTTATGTAAAAAATAAAATTTGAAATGTGCAAAATAATAGAAATAGATTTATCCTTCTGCAAATAAATTCATCAAACATGCTAATTTATCTGAATTCATTATTCAAAATTTGTAAAATAATGCGTCTCTGATCAGTGCAATGTAAAAGATATATACTACAATTTGTTTTAAATAGGATATTCATGCTTTTTATAATTTTTATACTTTGGACCCCAATGAGAGAATTTAAATAGGAAAACTTTACTATTACTTTGTTTATCGTATGTAAATTAGACCCAGAATATTAAAATATAAAAAACGTTGATTAGTTGTATATATTTTAAATATGTAATTCAAATTTGCCCTCAAATGCGTATTTCACTTTTGAAAGGAGTGAGGTATGGACAGTGAGATATGATCTTGTCCTCGAGGACAGAAATTTTTTATTTTAAAATTAGATTACTCAGAAAAACTTCATTCCTGATGAATGTTAAAGACACCAAGTACAAATACCCTTACTCTGCTGTAATGCAGGAATTTGGTTTAGTTTTAGTGTACACCACATTAAAAATTCAGATGGTATTTCAATGTTAGTTGGGAATATAAAGCGACTTCCTTCTACAGTAATAAAAGTCAGTACACTTTTTGTGAGAAAATTCCGATCTGAATAGACCGTAGCGATAATATATCAATTTGTATTTATATTATTACAATAGTCTTGACATTAAATAGAACCTCTCATGCTTGTTCGAAAAATAAGCAACGCGTCGGTGTCCTTATATTCATGGTCAACCAAGAACTTCAGAGGAAATTTTCATGAATAGCCTTAAAACTTCCTTAATTTTGAGATAACATGTAGAATTATAAATTAAGATCCTTTCAAAACACAAAATATGTACGATCAACCTATTGAGGGACTCTCACTCCAATTCTACCGCCTTAGGATAGGGAAATCTGTGAAAAAGCCGCTGTCATCAGAGATTACAGGGACCTCTTAGAGCACGTAAAGCCTTATTACTACGATCTTAGAATCTTCAAGCTGGCACCACGTTCCCCCTTTTGCGGCTTCTTTGGGTCCTTTAATGATGCCTGTGGACGCGTCAGAAGTTTCCAGCAAATTGTTGGTAAAAGGTCCAAAATCAAAGGGACCCCAAAAAGCAGCAAGAGGCGTAAAACAGGGGGAACACGTGGCCCATCTGAGAATTTGCAGGTCGTTGGAACTAGGCTTTACACTCTCTTTTAATACTCATACCTTGTAACGACAACATGCACCCAAAAGAGACCTACTGAAGCCTAATTTCAACGACCTGTCGAATCTTTAAGTGGACAGCGCTTTTCCCCGTTTTACGCCTCTTGTGGTTTGTTGGTGTCCTTAGATGCCTGGAAACTTTATCGACAATATGCGGGATATTCAGATAGTATCCACAGACACCACAGCCCTATAACGTAAAGTAGGAGAACGCGTGGTCCACCTGATGATTCAAAAAGTCACTGGAACTGCGCTTCAGCTCCCAAAGCATCCCAAACTGACCGGCTTGAAGCGAGACGGTTTAACAAAGCGTGTTAGCCCTGCATCTAATTTTATCTCCTTCGTACCAGAGTCACCGTCTCTATATGCCGCATTGTCACCAATGGATACTGCGCACGCTGCAATTATGCCCATTTCCTAACTGTCTGCCTATAATGTGGTAGTATGATTTTGCAGAATCTACCACACAATACGTTTGTCCTCTCAGGTGTTAATAATGGCAGGCTATTGATATCTTAAATGTCTTTCAGTATGAGTCAATAGCTCACCTATTCCATGTTCGCATAATAATAGATTTGGATTTTGACGAGCGTGCCTGTCGGTAGTTTGGTGCGATAATCCACGCGGTCAATAATCCTACAATCTTAGGATTATTGACCGCAAATGTTGACTGTCTGCCTATACCAAATGTTGATTGTCTGCCTATACCAAATGTTGACTTACTACGAATAGTAATCATTATCCTCATGCAATACATAACAAGACATTCGGTGCAATCTCAAGCCTTAAAAAGCGCTTTACAATTTAGAAATCCATTTAACTCATTTTCTTTTATGCAGTGCCTCAGATGCCGTTTTTAGTTCACGTCATCTCAATGCACTGAAACGTTAATCATTTGCATACTACTAACCTCCTTTTCTTTTTATATGCCGGCATCCTGGCAGAGGTAGCGTGTCTACCTCGTGATCCGGGCGTCCCGAGTTCGAGTAACGGTTAGGTGATTACTATTCTTTTATGTACTACCTGAGAGGTAGTAGGTGTGTGAATGTGCACACCTGTAAAAAAGGGGCTGAACAAGCGAATGCGTGGAGTTTTTAGCTAAACAGTACTCTTGGCCATAGTTGGCACTATTTAAAAAACAAGATATGTTCATTCTGCTTGAAATCGCTGAAGGCCATCAGCGCGCTTGTCAATGGCAAGTGCCATTATAACGACATATTTTTATATGATTATGATGTTAGTCAGAACATTACTTCTTGGTGCTGCAATTTTAATGGTCAGCAATGCACATAAACGATTATTTGCATTATCTGAAGAAGCTTTACTAGTGTATTTCAGCAAGAATTTGATGGGATGTGGAGCCAATCAATATCATGATTTACCTTCATTGATTCCTATGCTACTGGGTCATCACATTTTTGATGCTCCTTAAACTAAAATCTCATTTATAGCATATATTGTTGTTGTTGTTACTTGCCTTGGACAAACCCCAGCTGATACACCAGCAGATTTAAGTCGAAAGGAGCGTCTCTTATTTTTGAAGTAGCTCCAACTAGGACCAAGAGTACGACTTAGCTACACACTCATCGCAGTCGTTTGCACAGCCCCTTTTTACAGGGGTTCCCAATCACCTATCTCACAGATGGAACTCAGAAGAACATGCCCGAAATGGGAATCAAACCCGGAACTCCCAGAACACTAGGAAGAAACGCTACCTCTCTGCCAGAAATCCGGCGCATACAAAGTTACACCCTATAATTTCTGACTGAATGAATGAAGGACACTTTTACTTTACCTTCTTCTAGGACAACGATTGTCTGGTGGTAAGGTCTCGGTTCTTGAGACGTAGGGTTTCAGGTTCGAGACCCGATTCAACCGAAGAACTGTTGTGTAAAGGGGATCTGTTGCACGGTAAATCTGTCCGAGACAAACACTCTCCAGTTGGAATGACATGGTATGGGGAGGGGATGCCACCTCAGGTGTCGTCCTCATCATCTGATCATGGTTCAAAATCATTAGCTCCTTCCCAAAATAGCACTTTTGCTACATTGCAATGGGACCTTTATGTAATTAAACTAAACTAAACTTCACCTTATCCTAATTTTCTACGAAAGGTGATATATATTTAATTTAAAATTTGTCTTGATAATTGCTTTTTTTTAAAAAAATAATATTTATATTTACTGAGTATTCTACTTTCGAATTTAGATAAATATTTTTGGACCCTTTTGCAAAAAGTGAGCAAAATTTAGAAAATATATCGTACTACACTTCATACGCGCTAGCTGAGCAGCCATATCGCACTACTCTTTGGAAGAAGAGGACGTTTTATAAGAAATTTCCGGATCCCTATAAACTGATAAAAACTCAAAGAATTGATCCCTCAAAGAATAGATAAAGATTGATTTTATTGTTGTTTGCGTTATAAAGGAGATTCCGTTTAATGAATCTTGTACAGTTTTTCTGAATTTTGTTCAATTGGGTACGTCGTGTGTATTGTTTATTCTCTTCCGAGTATGAACAAAAGAGGAATATTATCGTTGTCTGCAACTTTTTGCTTTTAAGTTAAAAGAAGGCTTACCACTCTGAATGAATGAATGAATAATGGAGAAGTTACTTAGTTGTTTTGAATTCGCTTAAATGTTTTAAAAAATTATAATTCTTTTATGTGTCGAGGATTAGATTGAAATGTTCTACTGGAATATTCCTTCATATCATTCTTTTTGTCGAAAAAGCTTATTTTAATTATCTTGAACTTTTAAAAAATATGTAGCCGAATTTATGCAATTATTGAATAAACCATTAGTATATAAATGACGCTATTATTTACTAGATGAATGCAAAAACCAATTTGAAATATCAAAGCTTGTTTATTAGTTTCATGTAAATGGCTTGCTGAAAAACATAGAAATATCGTTTAGCTCATTTGCACGATAGTTTCTTGCGGCAAAAGCAGTCCAGAATTTCAGTTCTTGTAAGTCGGACTTTATTCATAAGAATATCACGTCTAAAATGAAATGTTCACGATACATTTTACAAATATGGCTATTTAAATTAAACATCTATATATAATATGAAAATTTACAAATTGAATTTTAGTGAAAATGACACATTTGAAACGAATCGAAGCTTCATCTTTCCTCTATAATTCTGTTATTTTTTAAGGCTGCATTCAACATTTCTGTTAGAGTTAAACATTACCTCACCTTTATAGTATTGGAGATATTAGGTCGTTTGACTCATTTACCTACTCAATTGAGCGAATGTACGTACGTGTTAAGCTCAATTTAAATGTAAAATATGGCCATTGTAATTTCCCTTGAATCTTAGCTAAAGCTCATTTAAATCTCTTTAACTTTGAGAACATTTTTTTAGCTAAACAGAAAAAAAATTACATGTTTTTAGTTCAATAAAACAAATTCTTGTATTAGGGATTTGATACACTTAAAATTTTAAATCTGCTTGTAAGTTTCTGCAACTCTTCAAATAGAAAAATGAATGTTTGCATTGGCATTCTCCTAGACGGGACACTAGACTTAATGCTACCAAATTTGGTGCGAATATAATTTTAAGGATGGTAATGTAACTACTCGGGTATTTTCCGAAACGGTAACATGAATTTTTATTTTTAAAAAGATAGATTTTGTGGTGTTTGTGATATTATTAAAATGTTATTCAAAAATTTCTAATGTCTTTTTAATAGTCCGGGAAATTTATTCCAAATTAAGGTAGCTTTTAAATGATTTATTTCATTAATAATCAACAATAGATCATATTGTTCAGAAATTTAAGCTTCATTATTTCATCAAATATTTAATCGAGCGACTCGGAACATTGTTGAATGTTGAAGATTCTGTTATGCGTCGGAATTTAAGAAATAAGTTATAGTGTGTAGAAATTTGGAAATATCATCCAAGAAGTTGCATCTTGACTCCATGAGGATGGCGTATACGCCCAATAAAGAAATTGATTAAAAAGTTAAAATATGACAATGACATTTAGTAGTAGATGGGCATTTTAATCTTTAATCTTGAATCTTCAATTTAGCCCTATATCTTTATTCAAATAATTCTATTAGAAGTAATTTAGATATTCGATTTGAAAAGTAAATGCAAGTTTAAATTTGCTAGAAGCGAAAGTTATGTTTTGGAATTATTGTCCTATTTGATTAAAGTGGTCATTAGTGTGCCCCCGAGTTTGTCGCCAATATGGCAACCCAACTCAATGCTCTTGTAGTAACCCTAATGATGTTTTGTTTACTTCTTCCCGCAATGGTTGAGTTGTACCTGAGCTTCAACTCTTTTATGAAAAATGCTTTTTAAAAAATAATAAAATAATATTAATTAAATATTTTACTTTTGATCTGTATTATAATTAAGATTTTTTGTATAGTTAATAAGCCACTCAAGTACGAGTAATTTTTTTAAAACTTGTAGTGGAAGATATTTGGCAATAATACTGTTTATTCAAATATTAATTCATTAATTTTTTATTAATTAAAAACTAGTTTTCTATCCAAATATCTTTCTTTCCCCATTGCCAAACAAGTAACGAATTCAGTCGGTTTAATTCCACGCCAATGAAGTTAGACTTAACATGTTTTCTGTCCATTATTTCAAAAGATTCTGTTTATTTTCTAATTGCTTGTTGCATTTAAAATTAACCATTCTTAATTAATCCATTTTTGGGATCATTTTGAAATAATTTTGAATTAAAATAATACAGGATAAAGAAAATTAGAAACTTCTAATCTATATGGCTTTACCCCAACTGGCGTAGAAAATTCAAGTATTTTGCGTTGCCACAATTGGCTTTAAATTCCGAATTGGCGTTGAAAATTCAGTGCTTGTACAATTTTTTTGATCAATTAGTTATAGCAATTGTACTTGTCAGGCAGGAATAGCCTGGTTAGTAGGGCGTTGGATTTGCATCCCTTGGGTTGGGAGTTCGAACCTGTCAGCCGAAGACTCTTCTTGTGTGGTGGATGTTAAATCTGTCATGATCACAAAAAGTTTCCCAAATGGAGAGTAATGCCACTGGGGGAATGGGGCGGAAGTGATCCTTCCCTGCTGTAGATCTAAATAACGATCTGTGGATGAATGAAAGAAATGCAGGACTAAAGTACATCCCGTAAAAAGAGTTTATTACGTGTGTGAGTTAGAAGTGAGACCTGACTTAAGGTGCACAGTGGTTAGTACACACTATTAGAAGCTACTACAACTTTCTTTCCGTTGTGAAAACAGCACTTAAAACAACAACAATAATCTTGATTATTTAACAAAAAAGCAACTAAAATAAAGTGTTTCTTTGTTAACCTAGGTAGGCATTGATTTTAATTTTTTTCATATTCCCTTTTTTTTCCATCTTATTTTCAATAAGCTTTTAGAATATTAATTCAATATTTTTGTAAAATTATATACATACATTAGTATGCAATTCTGAATTCTTTTAAGCAATTATGAAACACAAAGAAATTTCAGAATCAATTACATTAAATTAATTTCTTGTTGGGTATCTGAATGAAGTCCAATAAGATAGCATTCATATTAAAAAGAATATAAATGATATGAGTACTTTTACTTGTTATTTAGATTTTAAAAGCTTCTTTAATTTCAATTTATTTATTGCTATTATATAAAAGTACTTGATTGTTGTAAAATTCTAACTTTAAGCCTAACCGATGTAATTACAATCAAGCAAAAACCTTAGTTCAGTTAGCAAGATAATCTCCATGGACAGTTAGCCAGCTTCAAGCGTCAACTCTTCAAGTATATATTAATAACAATCTTTTCTTTGTCCATTTTACTCTTTTAAACAATAGCCTACACAAAATATTGCCATCGAAAAGGTAACATATCTATAATTGTGAATAAAAAAGCATTACAGATTTAACGAAAACAGTTTAAACATATTGAAACAAAATGCATTTTATTTCCCTTTCTTATTACTCGTGATAATATTCACAGAACATTATACAACTCGCTATAACACTTGCACTAGCTTTAAACTTTAAGACATTACTAAATATCTTGAATTTATTATCTACGAGAAACTTTTGGAACAATAAGCAGAAAGCTTCAACCCATGCATTGGAGTTAAACTTTATGACGTTGCCGAAAGCTGTAATCGTCCATTATATAATGGCTTGATCCTGGTATCTTAGTAAAAGCTTTAGAAATGTTTTTATGTCCTACAAGATATTTAGAATAATAATAGATGCTAAAGACAAAATAACATTGCTCGCAATAAAACAGAATTACAGCTATCGTTAAAGTTAATATTGAACCATTTTTATTTTGAGTCAATAGCACTTTAAAATATTTTTTCTTTCTGGAATTGTATATGGATTTTTTCTACTTTTTTGAAGAAAAAATATTAATAAATATCGTGTACATATGATATATACATTATCTTCCTATTTTACCTTCACAAAAATTTGATAATAATATTTTAATTATAAAAAATAATTTCCTAAAGTTGCAATGATATTCTTCACAGTAGAACAGAATTACAGATATTGTTAAAATCAACATTGAACTATTTTTATTATGAGTAAGAAGGAAAGTTATTTTCTTTCTTGAATTGCATACCAGATTATGTTAATTTTATTGCAGAAATAATATTAATATCTCGTACGCAAGATATTAAAATAGAAATATAAATAATATAAGAATTTTAATAATAAAAATAATTTCCTAAAGGCGTAATAATATTACGAAATTCTGTTATATATACGAATTGCTGTTAGATATATACGAAATTCTGTTAATTTTATTGCAGAAATAATATTAATATCTTGTACATAAGATATTAATATAGAAATATAAATAATATAAGAATTTTAATAATAAAAAATAATTTCATAAAGGCGTAATAATATTCCTCACAGTAGAATAGAGTTTCAGCTATCGTTAAAGTTAAGAATGAACCATTTTAATTTTGAGTAAAGAGCACTTTAAAATATTTTATCTTTCGAAGAATTTCATACAAAATTTTGTTGCTATTTTGCAGAAATAATAATAATAAATATCAAGAACATAAAATATATTCCTAGTCTTTTCTATTTTACCTTCATATAAATTTTAATAATAAAAAAATAATTTCCTAAAGACGTAATAATATTCCTCGCAGTAGAATAGAGTTTAATCTATCGTTAAAGTTAACATTGAATCATTTTTATTATGAATAAATAGCACTTTAAAATATTTGTTTTCTTTCTGAGATTTTCATACGAAATTATGCTATTTTTTGCAGAAATAATATTAATAAATATCGTATGTAAGATATATTATTTATCTTCCTATTTTACCCTCACAAAAATTTTAATTAAAAAATGGTTTTCTTTATTTTAGTAAAATAAGATCGTTTTCTTTGTACTTCCTGTAAATGCAATGGGGAATTCTATATAATAATTATACTCTTTGTTAAAATAAATATATTTTTATAATTAAAAAATCAACTTTAGAAAGCACTTAATTAATATTAAATAGTTTTAAGTAAACAATGTCAATCATAAGATCTAAAAAGTGTTATATAAACATAATTTAGTTTAGTAAAGAAGAATTTTTGAAAGAACATGCCATCGGAATTACTTTTAGTAAAACAGAAATCTTTCTTCCCTAAAGGATGAAAATCGAGTTTAGTAGGTATTTAAATAGCCAATTTCAGATACATTTTCTATATATTCTTAAATGCAATAGGATAAATATTTTAACAGTTTAGAGGAAACCTGGTCAACTTTATTTTGAATAGAAATGCTCAAATTCCTGTTTAACGAATTAAAAAAATAGATAAATACATAAATAAATTTCAGTCGTATTTTAGATTAATTCACTCGATAAATAAAGAGTTCAAGAAGGTTTTATTCTCAAACATTTCTCATTCACCTTTTAAAATGCACGTTGTGGCTTTTGAATAATATTTTTTTATAGATAAAGATATATTTATATATATTTTTTTATTCAATACTATTTTACCATAAAATGTTTTTATTCAATATATATATCCATAAATATTTTTTATCCAAAACTTTTTTTTAAAAAAAATATGAATATAGTTCATTATCTCGAAAATGCGAACTTTTTAATATATTTTGGGGAATTATTCATTTTTTTCGTTTAAAATTCCAAATTTACCGTAAAGGATTTTCGAATCATTTTAATTGCAGGAAACAAAAGAATAATTCTTTCTAGCAATATATTTATTTTAAACTAGCCGCCTTTGGCGACCAGTCGGTTCGCCAATATTAAAGCCGACTAAAGGGTTAAATCATTTTTTATATAACTTGGTCTCATAATAAGTTTTTCAGCAAAATAATTTTAAGCTTCAAATTTCGATAGTCATATAATTCACTTATACTATTATGTAGGTCTTAAGCAGTCCTATATTTGAAGTTCGCATCTCTCTCTATTTTTCTATCAGTGCACATAAAATTCACTTTTAAATTAAACTGAAAATGATGAAACTTCAATTAATATAAAGACCTCTTTACTCAATCTAAGCATTCTTTAAATAAAACTAAGAACTGAAAGCAGAATAGTCCGACATTGAAGTTTTATGTTCAATAAAGAAATTAAAACATTATAAATTGTTTTTTATAATTTATAAGATCTTAAGGAATTATTCAGCAAAAATTTCACAGGTTAGTTGAAACCTTCAGTTTTAAATTTTATTTTTAGATGTATATAAATGCTCTCAATAATATTTTTTTTGGTTTATAAATATATTTCAAAAAATTATGGTTTAAATTCCTTTGGTCTTATAGATTCATATTTGTAAAATATTCTTAATATTTCAACTTCTAAATAAATAAATAAGCATTTCTATCTTCTTCAAATCTGACTGATTTACTCAGTTCTGAATATTGCACGTTTAGAACAATCGTCATTATCATAATTTAGACCAATTATTCTAGAGTAACCCTGATTGGCTTCTTTTATATCTTGATAAAGTGATCTAAAGTCTCCAGTTTATATCGAATAGCTATCTTGAAATTTTCAGAGATCGATCAGCTTTGATGATTGATTTAGTTGATTGGAATGCAACTTTTTTATTTAAGGACTTATTGTCTCAAGAATATTTTGTTAAATATGATTCACAGAGCAGATTATGTATGTAAAAACTTAATTCATCAGCATTTTTCCCCTAAATCTATAATTATATATTTCACTTGGACCAATTGCTAAGAGATTATTTATATCTCTTCCCAAAAAATCAAGAAATTAGATGTTGGGCTCCGATTACAGAAGATGCCATGTAGATGTTAAGCCATATTTGCCTTAAATAAAATTGTAGTTGGATTAGTAATATATGTATAGTAAAATATCATAGAAAACGTTTCCATCCATTTATTTTCCAAAAATATCATATTTCATATTTGTTTCATTTTATTCAGACACGTGCCGAAAATGACATTTTTATATGCTTAATTTGGAATAATAGTTGATTTATTTTTTCTCATAAGAAAACATGATATTGTTTTAGTAGAAAGTTTTGATGTCTTTGAAATATGCGGGTAAAAATAGTTTTATATGCTTTTACAAATTTTGCATTGTTAATTATTACGTATGCTTGTTTGAAGGAAGATGCGTTTTCAAATAGCTGACCTCCTTTTACCAGCATAGCTTTAATATTACGTTACTTCGTTGAAAGAAGATGCGTTTTTATTTCGCATGATTCATTAAAATGCGGAGATAAATTACAATCACGAAGGCGAATTCTTTGATTTGCACAAAATATCTTCTTCACATAAGTAAAAGTAACAATTCAAAACATGTCTTATTGTTTTAAAAAATTTTAAAAAAAGAATGCAAAAATACTTTACTACTACTGATTATCAATTGCTTTTTGTTAGTTGTTTCTTTGAAATGACGTCATTTTCAAAGTTCGTTTAATATTTCTTGCTTTTAAATAATTAATCTCGCTCTCAGATTATTATCGTTTGGTGCTTTTCTAAAAATTCTTTTTCAGTTTTAACTGTCGCACTTTTGTAATATATTTTTTACTTTGTATTTTTATTTACTTTAATTCTTTAATGGAATTGTTAATTTTGATATTGAAAACGATCAAGAAAAATTTTCTCTTGCATTTACGGTTGAAAAAATATCACATTTCCTATTTGTTTCATTTCATATAATCACGTGATGAAAATTTTATTTTTCTGTTAAATTTTTGGTAGTAATTAAATTTTTTTTTTACATAAGAACTTCTGAAAATGTGATGGCAACATTTTATTAAAAGCTGATTTTTTTGAAATCCTCGAGAAGATAAAATTTTATTTTATTTATTTATTTATTTATTTTTGCAAAATAAATTGTTGGAAAAAAACGATTAAATTAAATGTTTAAAAATTCATTAAAAATAGAGTTTTAATTCGTAGGTCAAAACATTAGTATCATTGAAAAGCTAATTTTTTGAGCTTTAACGTGATGTTAAAATCAATTTTGTGATGTAATATTTTCAGATGTTATAGCGAGAAAACGTCAAAATTTGACTTATTTTTAATTAATTAAAATTTTAATTAGAAATTCAAAAAAAGGGCTCCGAGGTGCACATTCCCGGCACCCAAGGTATACATATACCAAATTTGGTAGCTGTAGGTCGAACGGTCTGGCCTGTACATCGCCAACACACACACACACACACACACATCTTGCTTTATTATAAGTAAAGATTTGGTAGCTGTAGGCTGAACGGTCTGGCCTGTACAGCGCCAACACACACACACACACACACACACTTCGTACTTTATTATAAGTAGAGAAGAGAAGAGACAGAGATAATCACGTGATGAAAATTGTATTTTTCTGTTTTATTTTTGGTAGTAATTAACTTTTTTTTTAAAATAAGAATTTCTGAAATTGTGATGGCAACATTTTATTAAAAGCTGATTTTTTTTGAGAACCTCGAGAAGATAAAATTTTATTTTTATTTTATTTTTGCGAAATAAATAGTTGAAAAAAAACCCGATTAAATTACATGTTAAAAAGTTCATTAAAATAAGAGTTTTAATTCGTATGTCAAAACATTAGTATAATTAAAAAGCTAATTTTTTGAGCTTTAATGTGATGCAAAAATCAATTTTGTGCTGTAATATTTTCAGAAGTTATGGCGAAAAAACGTTAAAATTTGACTTATTTTTTAATTAATTAAAATTTTAATTATAAATTCAAAAAACGGGCTCCGAGGTGCATATTCCCGGCATTCAAGGTATACATATACCAAATTTGGTAGCTGTAGGCTGAACGGTCTGGCCTGTACAGCGCCAACACACACACACACACACACACTTCGTACT
>JAOUZG010021298.1:2172-13159 GCA_026289955.1 Argiope argentata
TATCATTGAAAAGCTAATTTTTTGAGCTTTAATGTGATGCAAAAATCAATTTTGTGCTGTAATATTTTCAGAAGTTATGACGAAAAAACGTTAAAATTTGACTTATTTTTTAATTAATTAAACTTTTAATTATAAATTCAAAAAACGGGCTCCGAGGTGCATATTCCCGGCATTCAAGGTATACGTATACCAAATTTGGTAGCTGTAAGCTGAACGGTCTGGCCTGTACAGCGCCAACACACACACACACACACACACTTCGTATTTTATTATAAGTAGAGAAGTGTTTTTATTATATTACGATGTAGCTTACAGTACATTTGAGCAATTCAGAAAAAGAGTTAATGTTTCATTTTTATTTCTTCAATAGTTAAAGTTCCTGGCCATTGCATCTGCGGAAATAAAAGCAACTATTTCTTTTCTTTCAATGTCTCTGGTCATTCCGTTTCTTTTGTTCTAATAGGTAGTGATTCTACACCATTGAGTACAATCCTTTCTTGTGAGTTCTTGCATTACTTTGGATGTTTTTTTTGTGTGTGTAGAATAGATCGAACCATTCCGAATAACAAAAACAACATTTATTATTATCTATCCCAGGATCTATTGACTCTAACTAGGATCATTCTTCAATTATTCAGTATTTGGGAGAAGAAATCTGATAAAAACATCTAAATTGCAATTTAAGTGTGTGTATTTCTAAACGATTTCTGTATAAGATGTTACTGAATAAATTATTAATATCTTTTTTAAAGAACAGTAAAAAAACCCTTCAAAACTGAAAAGAAAGATATTTTTATTCTTTTTTCGTCTTTTTATTTTATTAGGAGCCTTTATGGACCATCCAGTTCAACAAAATTGATGATTATTAAAAATTTTCAATTAAAGATTCTAAATGGCTTACTATTTATGGCTCCCTCAGTTTAAGAATTTAATTTTTGATATACAGGTGAAGCGTACATTTTAGATTTGTTACTATGCTATGATCATGGACAATGCAACCTCTAAGCTTTCTACTACTTCATACAAAATTTTAAAATTAATTTTAAACGGAAGCTATTAAATCTCAACTAAAAGAGTCGAATATTTAAAAATAACTCATCAGTGCTAAGAAAAAATAATCTTATAATAAAATATGGGAAATTAAATCTTAATAGTAACAAATTTCAAAAATATTATTAAAATTACTCATTGTTAAAACAATAAATTGTATTTTTAACCATTATAATGTATGTGTGTGCCTGTGTATATCATTCAGTATCTTCGTGGATTAATTAAGTTTATATCATTGAAAAGATAATTTCTTAAATCTTAATATGCTACAAAATTAATTTTATACTATGTTTATTTTACTTTTGGTCATTGAAAAAAGGTTCTAAACATTTGTTTGATTAAGTAATTAAATTCTAAATAAAGTGTCGTAAAAAAGTTCATTTATAGCTCAAATTCCTCCTTTCTAAAATCCATCTGTGTCAAATATGCCAGCTCTAGATTTATCGGTCATTTGAATAGATCATATCCCACACGTGAACAGATACCTCTAAATTAGTGGTATAATTCCTTTTTAGCAAAGAGATAACTTAAAAAAAATCAAATATTATTATTATAAATATAATTTATAATAAGTGTGAATTTAAAGCAAACAAATATAATGAAGTTTTATATGTATTATTTATATAAACAATTATAATCGTCAGATTTTAAAAAAATTTAATATTTTTTTAAAAATAAGAAATTTTAATTGAAAAATATTTTATCATAAGACTTTTAGGAAGATTTCTTTACAAAATGAGGCAAGAGGAACAAATTTTTTGAAGTTTTAGAATCTTTTTAACTGATTGTATTGAGTTGATAGGGTGTGAATAGAGCTACAAGTAATGGAAGTTATATAATTAATATACGTTCTATTTAAGTTAAATTACTTTGAATAATATTTTCCTCTTAGTTTTGGAACCTTTAATGAAATGAATAATACTTTTTTAACAGCCTTTAAATAAAAGATAGGCTTTAATGTGCACCTTTAACTACGTAATTTTTCGTCATGCAGTTGTTGATCATGTTAATGAAAATCCTGCTGTGAGATTTCCTAAATGAATAATTAAGACGATGATAAACAACATTAATCGAGGAGCACAAAGTTATTTAATGTAATTATCCTCAAGAAATCTTCGATAGCTTTGCATAATAGATTCCTGCAGAAATAGATTTTGACTAAGCAGTGTCGTTCTAATGGACTTTTACTTATTTTTAGTTTGTCTTTCTATTTTAATAATTGTGTATTTTTTCTTCTCCTTTCCAATCATTACTTGTTGTGTAAATTTAAATTAAATTAAAAATTAACAAAGTTTTTTTATGAAGTATTTCTGATAACAGAAAATAAGCTGCAAAACAACAAGAAGCGAATCTGTAAGAATTTATTTTATTTTTCAATCTGCGATGCTAATAAAAAAGAATGATCACATGTGTTTGATGATTCTTTTCCATTCACATCGCTTGATCTTAAGCTAATAAATTTAGAAAAAATATATCTTAGTTAAATAAAAAGTTAAGGTATTTTCTCCGGTAATTTAAGAAAAAAAATTATTTGCACAAAATTTATTACACATTTTTCAAGTTTACAGAATTTGTTTTCTGAATTATACCATTTTAATAGTTTCTTAATTTGTTTCTAAGATTTAAAGTTTTTGCATAATTTTTAGCAATAGTTTATATTATTTTCATGAAATTAAAACACTTTTTGTTCCGTCAAATATTTAATCGAATCTTTTCAGACACTGTTGAAAGGCATGAAAGTTTGCTTATAGTTAATTTTTGTCCTCCTTATTGAAAATTATAAAAAAAATTATTATTATTATTATTTTTATATTATTTAACTTTTTTTGAATATATAAGCGCAAATCAAGGATTTAAAATAAACTAGAAATTAATCCCTATGTACTGAATAATTGTATTTGCAATTTATTTTCATTCGTTTATTAAAATACAACTAACATGTTAATTAGAGTACTCATATAATATACATTAACAGCATAACGACTTAAAAATTTTGGAGTCTATTCTGTTCGAGTAATAAGAATACTCCAGTGGCCATTGGTAATTCGTTGTTAAATAATCTTAACAGTAACGATTATCTTGTTATTTTATCTTTTGATGTGATTATATTCGTTTAGAGTATTCTACAGAAAGGGCAGAACAGTCAAAACATTGGAAGACTGGTAAATTAATGTTATTTAAATTCTTATCTCAATTTTAACTTTAAATGTAATTTCCTATTAAAACAAAGAACATTAATTTTTAGTAGATTGAACTAAACACACTATTTCAGGCGAAACAGATGATTATCGGAGGTAATTAATAATACATAAATAAATAATTCATTAAAAGTTTATTTACAACATTTCATGATTTCTTAAAAATATTTTATACAACATGAATCGATGATTACAAAATTGGTTATTGCTAAATGCTTCTAGAAATATTAAATAATGAATATAGAATTTTCCAGCATACATAAAATATTTTCATTCGAAAAACTATTAGTTTTCGAATTAAAATAATCCTCGAAAGGGTATAATGTTATAAAAAAGTTTTGTAAAGTAATTAAGGCCTATGTCAAAACTTGAGAAATTTAATTTGTATCCATAACATAAAAGAACTTAATGAGAATTTCTGAATATTTATTCGTACACGAATTGACTAAAAATTTAGAGAATTCCGTTTTATGATGATGTTACTACTATAGTAGATATATCCTAATATTTTCAACATTATTATATCATTTCCATAATATTAACAGCTTTTAGTTTTAGTTACACTTTACTGTAATTATTTCTTTATAATCCTTATTTTTAAGGCTTTTTCTCGTATGGTAAAATAGCTTAACTAAATATAAATCTCTCTGGATTGAATTTCTACTAATAACATAGTTTCTTAAACATATAGGACCTTTTTACTATCATCATTTAAAAAGATATCCCTTTTACTACATCCCTTTGAAATAAAGGACTAATTCATAGAAAAAGGCATTTTTTCAAAATAAATTTATAAGTTATAGAATATTTTATTGATAAGAAAAAGATAAAACAATTTTTGCCAACATTTAAGTATGTTTAATCTTGAATGAATAATATTTCCTTTGCAATTGCTAGTAAGTATTAAAAATGGAAGATATTTTTGATTGACAAAGTGCCTTTCTCTCATGAACTTTTTCAGCATTTTCTTGATCACTGTTTCATACTTTCTCAAAAGCACATACTTATATATAAGATTCATATTTTAATAAAATAATATAATATTTTTTTTCTAATTTGTACATTTTGTCTACTGAGAAACATACTACAGCAAATGGGTCAGTTTTGTTACTGGTTTTATTCTTTATAATGTGTAGTTATTTGTTTATTGATTGAATTATTGAGCACATTTATTTCCAGTTCATTAAGAAAATAATGCCTTAAAAATAAGGTTGTTGATAAGGTCTCTGAGTAATTAAACATGAAAAGTTGGTGATTTTTCAGTTTTCTAATTTTCAATGAGACAGTTGGGAAATTTGTTTAATGCTCGCTAGTAAATATAGATGACGCCACATGCCACAAGTCCTTATTAACAATTTTTTTTATCAAAGAGATGGCGCCACAATCAGTAAAATGGTGGACGTGGAAGAGATATCAGTTGACGCTGGGATACAGACGGAGGAACGATGCTCAGAGGAGAGACTTAGAATTTTCACATTAAAATTTTTATTTGTAAACCTTTAATGGAGTAGGATTGCGAATTATAATTATTACTTATCAATTTCTTATAAAATATAAATAATTTTATAAAGTCTATTTTATAAAATTGATTATGTTGATAAAATTAATTATTGATAAAATTAAGAATAATTCTAAATTGCAACAAAACTACAAAAAAAGGTACAGTTGTATATCATGTTTTTCTAAAAGCATGTTTGAAAAAATAAGTCGTATAATTAAAGAAATAATAAGCTGAAGTCTTGTAATCAAATTTTAGGCAATTTTTCTACTTGCTACAGAGAAATTCTCAAAAAAGCTTATCTAGTTTTTAATTAATTAAAATAAACAATATCTTATCTCTTTACAACAATCTCTTTAATTAATTAAAATAAACTATCAAAAGTAAATAATAATTAAATGCATTTGTGTTGAATTTGGAAGTAGTAAACTCAAATCTCACACCATTTGCATGCAATTTATTGCACATTTAATTCTATATTATCATCAAAAGCATTGATTTCATGTGCAGTTAATTTTATATTATCATCAATCAAAAGCATTGATTTCACAATTAATTAGAATTTTTTTCAACGATAGTAAACATAATATAATAATTGAAATAAATCAATATTTAAATTGTTCTTAGTCTTTGCTTGAAATGTTTTATAAATTGAAAGGACATAAATCATTTTAGCTCAAAACCTGAAATTTTAAGCTAAGAGTGAGAAATATTTTGAGACTTTAAATTTATTCATACAGAAATAATTTTTGCTCTTTCTAAGGTGAGGTTTAATTCAACTGGTATTGTTTAACAAATATCTTTTTTAAAAATTCGTTTTAAGTTTTAAGAACAACTCCTTTCAGTTAATTAATTTTCATATAAATTTAAACAGTAACCGCAATGGTATCTAGAAATTCTTATTTCTTAAGTTTTGATACGAATTGAATTTTTAACTTTACGGGCATTTATGCATTAAAAAAGTTGTAGCGGGCATTGAATACATTATTGTAGATCTCTTTGAACTTCAAAAGTACCCTAAGTATTGCAAAAACATTAAAAAGAAAGACAAATAGAAAAAGAATGGAATGTTTCGTGCCGAAATGGGGAACCAAACAATAGTTCTCTGTCGGAGTATCGATCGCTCCCTTTGATTGCCAAATAATATCTTATGGTAAAACGCTTGTAATTCGAGACAGTTTCTTCAGAGCAGATGTTTTCCAAGAAATTGATCGCAGGCTTTTATGAGCGAAAATAGTACATCTCTGCTGGATTACTGTTTGTGTTTTTATTATAGCTCATCGAAAAAATAAAACAATACAAATTTATTTTAAAGGTTAAATAATAATTTTTTCTAAGCTTTTAAAGTGAATCATAAATATTCTAAAACGCTACATAAGCATTATATTTCTAGTAAGTTCTAAATAATTACAATCGATTTTTTTGTAAAGAAAAATTTATAAATTAACTCTCCTATAAATTTTTTTGCGTTTATTTAAGCTAAATTGCATGTTATGGATGCAATGCAGCTGAGGTTACATGTTGGGTTTAAATTAATAATCTTTCGATGAATACAATTTTGTTTTATAAATCGATAATGTGTTATTTTACGCAGGTTACATATTAATTTGTTATCTACATAAGAAGGATCTCATTGATATATATATTAGTAATTCATTTATTATTCATTTATGGAAAATTATTTATTATTCATTCATTAAATCATTTATTATTCATTTTTTTCCATCCAACTTCTTCTAAACTGATTTGTCATTTTTTGTTTTGGTAAAGAGTCATTTTTTGTTTTGGTAAAGGTTACTTTGATTTTTGCTGAATTTTAAAATATTCGATTATCAGTGATACATGAGGTTTCCCTTTATGGCGTGTTGGGATTGATTTACGTACATTCTATTGAAATGTAAATAATTTTATTTGAAAATAAAAACGTTTCAAACAACAAAAAATAGAAATGATTGGAAAAGATGATTTTATCGCATAAACAATAATTATAATGTTAACATCGCCAGATCTTTTTTTTTGTTTTATATACTAAATTTTATTGGTAGATTTTTTAAAGTATCATAGTTAATGGCATATTGATTAATCTTTTTGTTTAATGCTAAAATCTATGTTTTGTATATAAGTAAAAAGTTAGAAAACTAAATATTCAGTATAAAAATGGCTATAATAGATTCAGTGATTTTTTTTATTCTATCAGTTAAATGAAACATGAACTCTTCAATATCACATAATGTTACACAATGCTGTTCGATATTATATTTTTCAATACAATCTAAACAATGTTACAAACATTGTTTAATATCATCTAATATTGTGCAACATATGTGTACTACTACGGTTTCTAAAGAGACTAGTCTATTATTTCTCTGTTTTCATTTGCAGAGTTGCTGTAAAGATTAATTTTATCAAATAAATATTTCCCACCAGCTTGTTTCATTTTGTGGATTAATCTTCCTATTTCTTTAGTGTTAAATAAAACGCATTATTTACTACGCATCACAATCAGAACAAAAAGGCTCAATAATTAGTGGATTTAAGCTTTTCAAAACTTGAATAAACTTATTTAATAAGAAAATTATTCTATTATTTTACAAAGATATGTTAAAAAATATAAAATATTAAATTTAACTATTTTCTTTTGGAACTATTTTATTACTTTTCAAGAAATATAAGTAGCAAATATATAAGAGATAAAAGTATGCACAAAGCTTATATTTATACGAAGGAATTAACAAATAGCTTCACCCGAAAGCACCAACAAATCTTATAATGGAATTTTTGGTGTTTCAGGTAAAATTATTATTACATCAGAAGGAAAAATATTTCATAAAAATTATTGTGATAAATAGTTTATACTGATGAACACTTTTGTAATCTGGTACTTGGGTTTTCTTATTGAATAGATGTGTATTTGGTGTATTGGTTTAGGATATAAAGACTTTTTATCATTTTTAGAGACTTTGAATAACTAAATTAATAATTATTTCAAACTTTTCAAAGAAAGAAAAGAATTGTATAAAAAAGCAATATTAGTATTTATTAATTCATGCAAAGTCCCAGAAGTTTAAAAAATTATGTGATTGCATAGTTTTAATCACAGAAAAGATTACATTCCTTTAACAACTATGAATAATTTGGTGGCCTAAAGTAGTACCTAAAGTACTACTATCACCTCCGACAGCAATGGGATAAAAGGAAACACATTTGTTTCTTGAATGGAATAGAAGAGCCAAGTAATACAGCTGGACAAGAAAATATGACAAACTTGAAATATAATTTCTTTTGAAAAAGAAATATCTTTCGAAATCTTAAGACTGAGGAGTTGGGGAAATAATTTATGCGGACTCTTATTAGAATAATCATAACTTTACATATGTAGGTAAAAAAAATATTTCTTATGTGTACAAAAAAAAAGCATAAAAGTGAAATGCTTATAGGGGCTGAATTCTGATAATTTATAAACGATTCTACTTTCGGAGATTACATAAAAAAGAGAGAAAAGAGTATGGATTATATTTGTATTTATTATTAAGAAACTTTAGGCACAATTAAGGAAGGGCGAACTTCAACTTCTGAATCTGAAAGGTTTTTCAGTTGAAATTCAGATAACTGTATAAAAATAATTATTCATCACTTGCGCTATTATTTCGACCACTTTTCTAAAAATATTTACTGTATAAGTAAACAATAAGGCAACCAATCATAAATTCAATGGAAACAGAATATATGCTCATATGATGACATATCACTATTACAGTCTGGAAAACAATGTGCATACTCAAGGATATCAATCAAAATTAGCCTCTCTATAGGAATAAAATAATTGCTTCCTTTGTTTTTGATTGATTCTGCTTTTTTTTATTTAAAATTATTTCGTTGTAGATTTAAAAAAAAATGCTGTTTTTAATTTTGGATTAATCAAAATATTTATAATAGTTTTTTTAATTGAAGATAATTGTTTGAACAACTATTTGAAAAATTTCTTTGAAAATCTTGGTGATGTCGGCAGGAGGAAAGATACACAATCACACTTGATATAAAGACAATTATAGAATCGATGAGTTATTAGATTATTAATACTCAAATTTACCAAATTACTTCGTAAACAAATTTCATTCATAAAAGATGAGAGAAGATTTCAGAGGAAAGCAAAATAATAGTATCCTTTTTTTAAATCTTCTCATTTCAAATTTTTAACTGAGCCGTTGTCAATATGCAAAACTGTTACTCTACTTTTTCAGTTAAATAATTAATTTTACTCTTTTAGTTAATGGAAGATGTTTGAATTTTAATTTTTATACTTGGAATGTTAATTATAATTTTTGCATTAATCATAATCATGACTTACAAAGAAGAATTGATACACAAAAAAAGCAAAGATATACTTATTTTTAGAATGTGATATGAAAATCAGTTAAAAGATAAGGCATCCAAATATATTGAATTGCTTTATTCCTAAGAGAAACCTTTTTTGAATTTTTAGGGATAGAGGATGCAGTATTGAAATATTTTGATTTGCTAAAAAATACACCAAATATCTGCCGTGTAAATAAAATAGCTAGAAAAATCGAACATAATCTGAATAATAAATAAGAACAAGCCATTCAGAATGATTTGAAATGCTTATCGATTTATATACTGAAAGAAAAATCGATTTTCATTTGAAAATAAATGGGATTTCTGCTTTCATATTATATGAAGCAATATGAAAAATGGCTTGAAGAAGCGACTTAGATATTTGTTTTAGTTTAAAATTTTAAAGAAAAGAAGTTGCATAAAAAAAACTCGGGAAATCCCCCCCCCTTACTCAGAATTAAGAAAAAGTAGAAAAGGTATTTTTTTAATATAAAAAAAGCTTAAAGAATAAAATATGAAAGAAAAAAATAGAGATCATAAGGAAATTAAATCAAAATAAATACTAATTTTCCGTAAGTATTTGTACACAAAAAATAACTTTGCTATCTATATTTTGTCGATAAAGAAGAACAACTATCAATGAATAAAAGTATCAGTTTCAGTCAAATATCATTTTTTCTTCAAACTTTCTTTTTTCCTCTCAGTTTTTTAAATATATGTGGGGAAAGACATTTGCAAATTAAGCTTTCTTGTAAAACTTTTGAAAAAATGTGCAACAGAATGCAGCAGTAATTTTTAAACATTGAATGCACGGATTTTGCTTTTCCACAGTTATGTATTGTGTAGGAAATGTTGTTTTTATTATTTATTATCAACTTTAAGAAGAAAATTTGTAACTTCTTAAAGAAAAAAGAAATTATAACCTCATAACGGAAATATTTGCGCAAGTCTTTTCAAAGAGCAAACAATGAAATGAAACTCTTATTGAAAATGGAAGTAAATAAATGGCACTCATTAAATGATCTCTCCATCTAATTAAAATACATTCTTAGTATTGCTTTTCCTCTCTCGAAGAAAATTTTCTGTGGGGGCGTTTCATAGGCTATCGTAAATATCTTGTTATGGTTAACATCTGGTTGCTCAATCTATTCTTGCTAAGCCTTTCATTTCTGGATATTCGTTTCTATACATTTCCCTTTTCAAATGCATGCTTAGAAAAAAATGAAATTTTTAACGTTTATTTTTTTTACGTTTATGAATAATTTACTTTCTGAGCACATTAAAGTCTTTATAAAATCGGTTGCTGATAAATGTAAAGCAATTTATATATTTCTATAATAATTTATTTTTATATTAAGTTGTTTCATTAATCAAATTTTTGGAGAAAATGACACTTGCCCCTTTATTCTCTTTAACAGTTCATAAGATAGACAAATACTTATAATGCTCTAATAATAAGTTTATTTTTAAATACCATCCATTTTAATTTTACTTAGCAAGAAATATAAAAAAAATCAAGTCGATTCCGATTTAGGTCATCATTTTTTTATTTTAGTTACTTTTATGAAATAATTACAATTAACATAAAGTATTTATCAAAAAATTATTGATTTTCGCAGGAATTGAAGTATTCCTCAACTTCACATGAAAAATATTGAAGTCTGCATTTTGCCGATTGAGCTACTTCCTGTTGATTTCAATTTTCATTAAATACTGCCAAAACTGTATTTATAGTACTAAAATTATTTAAATTTAATTAGGGAATATATATATGAAAAAATTGTATTAACATCAAATGCCATCCACTGCAAATTTAAAAAAAATGTATTTGAACTAGAGTGGATGAATAAAGAGTATTTTATTAACGATTGAAAATTTGAATATA
>JAOUZG010021307.1:0-15098 GCA_026289955.1 Argiope argentata
CCGTTAATATACTTTTTATATCAAATACAATTTTTTAAACTTGTAGCGGATGATGCTTGATGTTAAAACATTTTTTTTTTCAAAAATTAATTCATTAATTACACAATTCCTATAATTAGTTCACACACTCTCTACTTATCTACCTAGATATATATACCTTGCTACCATTTTCGATAGTTAGTAACATCATTTTTTTCACCCACTCAAGTTCAAACTCTTTTTTTTAACTTGCAGTCAATGACACTCGATGTTAATGCAGTTTTTTGAAATATTAATTCATTCATTAAATTTAATTAATTTTTAATACTCTAAATAGAGTTTTGGTAGTTTTTAACGAAAGTTGAAATCAACAGAGAGTAGCTCAATCGGTAAAATGCGATGATTTCAGTATTTTTCCCCTGATGGTGAAAAATGCGAGTTCGTTTTTTGCGAAAATCAATAATTTTTTTTATAAATTAATTATATTAATTGTAAGTATTTAAAAAAAAGTAACTAAAATAAAAAAAATTGTTGTTGACCTAGTAGGAATTGATTTAAAATTTTTATGTATGTGTTACTTATTTTCTCTTATTTCAGCAATACTATTTCTGTTATCTAGAGACATTTTTCAAAATTTTACTACCATGCTTATTTAATAATGGCTATTTATTTATACAATATACAATCAATTCAATCAATTTCAGTTTATACAATCAATATTAAGATCCACATAAAAAATTGATTTTTTTAAAAGTATCTTATCAGATTATTTTTAAATCAATTGAAAAATCAGATTATTGTCCATTTCATACAAGGGGAAAAACTTTGGAGAGTCATATTATAAATGATGTCTTAAAATAAAAATAAACAAATTCTTGAATTTAAAATTTGCCTTATTTTATTCATACTAATTGTTATAATATTTATTAACTTCTGAAGATAAGAAAGAAAATAAGAAAAGTTTCTAACTTGGCAAAATATTTTCTGAAAATGCACTAGTTTTTTTATACAATTTGTGTCATCAATTTAATTAAATTTTATTTGTTTAAGACTCTAATTTTAAATTTTTTCCAAACTATCTCTGCAATTTAAATAAAAAATATTTCTTATATTTAACGTAACATCTCTTGGTTATATTTCAACTTAATGAAAAAATTCCTCAAATTTTTAGCATATCATGCAAATATGCAGAAAGAATGTGCTTTTATTATTAAGTTTATATTAGTTTCTAAACTGAGTTAATTTTTTGAATGGTACATAGGCTTCTAAAATAGCAACTCTTTATAAAATCGTCTGGTAGCAAATTAGAAATAAATAAATGCTTCAAATAATAATCCTTACGAACGATATTTTCATTCCTTAATTTGATTGGACATGTTTTTCAAATTTTTAACTTAGACATGATAACAATGTATCAAACATTTATTTACTGCTTTCTCAAAAAATATATATTAATTAATTTTAAAATACCTTTTAGCTTCTAAATAGATGGATGCTATTAGTTATCCATAAACGGATATTCTTTGAAAATTTTAATATATCCAAATGAGAATCATCATATAAAACTTCATTTGAACATGCATTAACAACTAATATGTTTACTTATTGTTGAATCTTACAATTTTCAAATTTACAAATTGCGGTTGTTGTTACTAATGGCACTTGCCCTGGACAAGCACATTGACGGGGGTCAGCGGTTTTAAGCCAAATGAGCTTGTCTTGTTTTTAAAGTAGCGCTAATAAGGGCCAAGAGTAAGACTACACACTCATCACAATTGCTTGTACAGACCCCTTTTACAGGGGCACACATTCACACACCTCACAGATAGTACACAGAAGAACAACCATGCCTTGACCAGGACTCGAACTCGGAACACCCAGATCACGAGGAAGACGCGCTACCTCCATGCCAGGATGCAGGCAAATCTACAAGTGATACTTTATTAGATCAAATGGTAAATTCCAAAAAATGAAACTTTTTTGTAATTGAAAAAACTGACGTTAATACTTTGCTTATCCGACGACTATTAGATAAATTAAAATGAATATCTGAACATCAATTAATTTAAAATAGCATTAACACCCGTTTTAATCCCCAATTTCTTTTTCCCAATGGCTATTCCCTATTGCATTAGGCTTCGTATCATCATCAGATATATCTTTGAAAAATAATAAAAATAAATATTGTAAAGTAATTACCTCATTTCGGTCGAAAGTAGTTACCAGAAGTTGAGTTTATTTATTGTGGATCTTCTCCATTAAGGGTCTTGTTCCCAATTTTTCTCTGTGATTCCGGTGGTTCCCATGGATACCGGCTCGGCTACTCCGATTGCCTGCCGTTTCCTCGATGTAACCCCTTCCCCCTATTATGTCGACCTTTTGTTTGAAGACGGAAAGATCTCCTGATGGATTGTTGACACGGGGATCGATGGGGCACGAGGTAATGTGTATCCAGAAAATTTAATGAAGAAATGCCGACAAAAACACATTACCCGTCTGAAATAAACCGAAAGGGGAAGTACCTTTAGTGTTTTCTTGGGGAATTTCCCAACGATTCCCGGAAATGTTTCTCTGGGGATGCTTATGACGTATGAGTATTTATAAATTTGCCTTTTTTTGTAAAAATTATAAAATAAAGAAATGCACATATATTTGAAATTTGGTGTAAAATTGGGAAATAAATTCGTTAATTTGAATGAAGGAATACAATGAAAATCCAGGGTTATTTTTCTTTTCGTCTTTCGCTTTACATCGGAAGGGGGGTGCAGTAGCTACTGAGGGTATGGATTCCCTTAGAACAAGAGGGTGGAAGTCTGAATTCTAGCTCACAAACGTCACAAACCCTTTTTATGGAGTACGCTTCCTTCATGCATTTCATTCATTCATCCACAGATTGTAATTTAGATCTAGAACAGAAAAGTATCACCTCTGACTCAGTACCCCCAGTTATTTTACTCTCGGCATGAAGGGATTTGTGAACACGACAGATGTAACATCCACCAAACACACACACACGGAGAGTCTTTGTCTGGCGTGTTTAAACTCGCAGCCCAAGGGATACGAATCCAACGGCCTACCAACCAGGCTTTTCCAGCCCATAGGGTTATTTTATAATCGCCTATTATCCTTTTCACTGTTAATTTTGAATTTGTTTTACATTCTTTTAAATCATCATGCAATAGTTGAATCCCTTTTAAATGTAAAACTGGTATTTAAGTTAATTTTTATATTTCACATATATTGCAAAATATACTTTGTGTTTTTATTAATATTTTATTGAATTTTCCAAAAAGGAAATTTTATGTATAAATAGCTTTCCATGTTTTGGGGCTACATCATCAAACATATGCAAAATTCACATCACTATGCTAATGATAACGTTTTTTTTAATGTCAAAAAGAATGCTTGAGAATCATTACATCTAAAATTTATTTTATTTTTTTACTTAAGCAAGTTTTGATATTAAATTTAATTCATATCATTTATATTTGCCATATGTGTTTTGAGGAATTTTTACTAACGTATATGTCTCAAACAAAGCTTTTTTTTGTCAATTCAGGCTTTTAATATTACCCAGTTTTAAAAATTCTCATCATTCTAAATAATGGTATTATCATTCGTGATAAGAAAGATTCCGTAATTTTACATGAATAGCATGAATTGATTTTATTACTTAAAGATTAATTCCTAAAAGATTTTCGTTATTATTTTTATTTACATAAGTAATTTTCTATGCTTGAGGCTGCTTCATATTTTTTTCCATTTGTTTTCCATTCTCAGTGTTATAACTTTCAAACAACTTCTTTTTTTTACATTTTGCACTTTGTATTCCATTGTGATCCATATTTAAAATTCTTAACGAAATGTGAAGGATAATAATATTTTTTTCTGAACGAATACTCCAAGTTTTTATATCATCTAATTTTTTTTCAAATGTTTTACGTTAGAATATAGTTAGAAATAATATTTTATATTTTCTAAAGAGATTTTTTATTACATAAGATTTTTTCATAGTTTTTCTATTTATTATTTTTACTAAATTAAAAGAAAAGCGTAAACCATTTTTTTTTACAAAAATTAAAAAAAGGGATTCTTTGATCTTTCATCATCAGTCATACGTAAAATTCTTATCTCTAAATAAATTATGATGCTGTTTGATATGAAAATGAATATTCCAGAATTTCATATTATCTAAAATTAAATCATTATTTCAATAGCTTAAGTATTTTCTTTTAATTATTTCTTTACTTCAAGTGCTTTACTATGGTATGTGCAATATTATTTTTATTCACTAAAGTAACTTTCTACGGTCGCAATTACTTTATACACTTTTGATTTATTAAGCATGTTTTAAATAATTTTTTGATGATATATTTTTTTGTAAATATTTTACAAAAAGTAATATTTTACAAAGTAATATTTTGTAAATATTTTACAAAGTTTAAAGTCTATTTTCACCCTTGTACAAATTTCGCATCTCAGTATAAATAATGATATTTTCTGATGTGATATTAAACTGTTCAAATGTCTTCTAATTTATCTAAATGTTTTACAAAATATATTTAAAATAGTATTTTAAATTGTCCATTAATTAAAATTTAAACTTTTAAGTTGTTTCACACATCAGTATGATTATTTAAATAAATTTTCATAAAAACAGAAATTTTGTTCAAAATATTTTTTGTGTTGTATACATAAAATTTATTTCTAAACATAACGATTTATATTTTTTTTCTAGCATAAAAAAGATACCTATATTTTAGATCTCCCTTGTATTCATTTTGATTACCGAAATAGTTATGCTGACTATATTTACAATATTAATTTGTTTTCATTTAAAATAATTTTCAAGGTTCAACCAAAATGCATATTTCTAAATGATGTAATTTTATTTTTGTCTTCCAATAAATACTGGTAAAAATATCATTAAAATGTTTTTAAAATACAAAATTCAGTATTTGAAATGCACATTTGAAGCATATCGAATTTATTAGTTAATTTATAATGATCTTACACTCATTTCCATGAGAATGATCAGATTTAAAATTATGAAATTATCGTAGCAAGTGCAATGTTTCAAGTTTATATCCGATGTATCTAATTAATTTTAGAAGGGGCCTTTAGATTATTTTCACTCAGTGAAAGTGATTTTCAACCAATTCGCTTTGTTTCGAAAAACAGAATAATTCGATAATGAGTAGACGGTTAGCACATATTACCCTAGTGGTGGTTCTTAATTCGCTAGGTTGTAAATGTTCTCTTGAGCTGATAGGAGATTCAATGGCATTTACAAAAGTGTAAATATTTATTAAAATATTAGAAAAAGTTTAACAGTGATTTATTTAATGGTTCAAATAACCTGTAGAAAATAACTATTCAAAATAATCGAACCCAATCCATGTATTATAATTCCTAGAGATAATAATATTAAATAATTAATGATGTCTTACGATCAATTTTGCATAATCAGAAAGTAATTAAACTACTACAATTTGAAACGGTATCATTAAGAAAACTAATTAAGTGTTCCTTTATAAATTTCATTAATATTAAAATTGTAAACTGGGAACAAATAGTATTTAATAAATAATGAATTTCTACAATCTATAAGTGCTTTAGTTGTTATTTAAAACACTAACAGTCAGTCAATATCCGAAATTTAATAAAATTATGTTTTAAAGGAAATTATTCGACGTTTTTTCATTTTTTAGCATCAATTTGAAGTAATTTACATATTTTTCTAATAATTTCGTTTGGTATTCGCTATATTTGTTTAATAAATAATTCATTAAATCTGTTGTATATTCACAACATTTTAAATGAAATATTGTTTTGGATATTATCTTTCCTAAACGCTTTTTTCATATTACTAAATTAAAATAAGAAATATTTTTCGTTTTAAAACACTTTGTCAAAGAGGATTATTTAAAAAAATCTTCGTATCAAAGTTTTTTTAAATCTATATAATGTTAATTCAGAATTAAATTTTCATAAAAATTTTTAACATTATTTATCGTTAGAAATTTCATTTTTAATAAAATTTAGAATATTGGTTGCATCAAACGATTTTTAAACCTAACAATTTTGAAGATAAATATTCTAAATATTATTTACCGTCAAAAATTTTATGTTCAGTTAAATTTTGAATATTGATAATACCAAACGATTTTTAAATCTCTTAGATTTACAATTTTTCTTAAATTCTAAAAGCTAATTTTTGATTAAAAGTTATTAATAATTTTTACAGAATAAACACAAAATTGTATTAACATTTCATTTCAGAATGACATGGCAAAAGCTTGTAAATATGATTTTAATTTTTTTTAATTGGTTAGCTTGTAATTATAATGCTTCAATTTAATTTTAGTAGTAACATTAATCATTTCTGTATACAAAGATTTAGATTTCAGTTAATAAATTTTTTTTTAATTTTTTCACAGATCTCTTTTTTGTTATTTATATTTGTGAAAAAATCATAAAGGAAATCATATGTTGTCTTTGTTTTGTTTGTTTTTGTGTCACTATATAATGTAAGTAATTTTTTATTTAAATTCTTTTCAAATTAATAAATGCTTAGCCCATAATAATTTTATTCATTTTTTAAGTAGTAATTAGCATATTTTAAACGTTATCAATCTTTGAAACAATATTAAAATTACTAAGAAAAAATTTTAAATAGAGAGAATAAATAGTTTGTGAAAATATTCCTCAAATAAAATCTTGAAAATAAATCACCTCGCGAATACAATTTTTAAGAAAACTAAAAATTATTACTAACTTGACAAATATCTCTTAATTTTTACTTAAGTGATAAAATTTGAAAAAAAAATTGTAAAATGTGTACAGAAAAATTCTATTTCCTCAATTTTCGCTTGACAAAAACATTTTTCTTTATCCAGCTTAATTAAGATGCTAATGCTCACACAATACGAAGAATATCGTAATAAATACTACTGGATTTTTTGTTCAAAATTTAGTTTCAACAAAGCAGCAAAATTTAAAAAGTAATCGGCTTCCAGCCGCGTTTCCTATCTCGCGTGAGTGAGATACGCGCTTTGCTGGGTCAACTGGGTGGGGCATGTTATCTCGTTCTCTGGGGAGATCGGTATCTTATTATTCATATCTTACCTTTGCTTGCTGGCGGTATTTTCATAATTATTGTACGAATGAACTCGTGCTTATTTTATAGAATGATCGCATGATTTAAGTATCATCTACATTTGTTTTATTCTGTATTTTTAAGAAAAGAAGTTTTACTCTATTGCACGCTCATATTTTAAGGAATTTCTTTTTCATGTGCCATTAATTGGGTCTTTATTTCCTCATAGTAATGTTTTAAGTCCTTTTAGAATTAACGATGTTTATGTTTCATTATTCATAAAAAATTAATTTTTTTAGTTCATTATTAATCATGCGTTTTAATTTTTTTGTTTTTTGCTTTTATGGTGTACTTTTAAAATAATTCGTCTTTCATTATTATTAAAATTTGTAAGCAATTAAATTTGCAATATTTATGTCCATTTTATCATGTTTTAATCAAATTATCGTTTGATAGAAATTTTTCTATAATTATTTAAGGGTTATATTTTCATTAACAATATTTATCTGGGTAAATTTAAGATCAGTGCAAAATCGAATACAAACTCCCATCTCTTGAAATATGAAAGAAGTTAAGTAAAATAAAGTAAAGTAACAAGAAAATAAGAGGAATCTTTCTCGTAAATGCTAAATATTCTTTTTTTAAAAAATAAAACTGTGCCTCAATATAAAAGGCTACTGCTAATTCATCTATAATTTTTAATTATTTCTATGTTCATTTAGGATAAATGCATATTTTTTATTGTTTAATAAATATTTATTGTAAAAGTAATAATGAGAATTTCGATAAAAGTATATCTCACCCTTCTAAGCATTCGTACTGTAAGTATTATTATTTAACATTAATATTTTATATCTGTTACGAGTCCATTTTTATAGAAGCCACCGACAAAATACTATAGCGTCACCCTTACCTCTCAGTGACCACCTCACACATGGTGATTAGAAGCTTCTGAAATAATGGTTGGTCTTGTCTGGTCTAGGGAGTACAGAAATCATATCAAGTCAGATAATCCTTACATATGTCCGGATGTGTTTCCTACAGGAGGGATTGTACCGTAGCTGGCGATGGCTCTTAGGGATTCATCTTAGATTTCTTTAGTGTTATTGTAGAAGCCAGTCATTCGGGTTTTTCTGAGTGCAATCTGAAGTCTCAAAATGTCTGCTAATGATACCATAGCTTCACATCAATATATTTTACTGAATTCTGAAGCATTGAAACATGTATCAGTCAATGTTTATATTTTTATTCAAATAAAATTTTCTTATTCTTTTAAATCTCTATGCATGCTCGCTCTCTATTAATGAACATTTAAATTCAAAAGAATAAAAGGTAACCAATAATAAAAATGAGTCGTCATTTTTTGCATTCTTCATTTCATTTTCTTTTTTCTTCATTTGACAAACTTTCATATACATCCTTAACTTGAATTTTTACTAATATTTAAATATATTTATAAACTCATACATTAAAAATATGTTGACTTTCTTTCCTTTAAAGAATAATTTAATTTTTGTAAATATTAACATAATTGGTCACTCTTAAAAATACATTCATATTATTTTTATAGATACTTTTTATTATCACCACATCTATTACCACATTTTTAATACCTTAAGATCTTTAACAAAAATAGCATGGGATTGTAAGCAGTGAAGAAGACTTTCAAGTACTTTCTATCTCTGAATAATTGTTTTGAAGAACCATGAACAACTATGAAAAAGAATTTTTGTGGTTTCATAATGGCATTGACCTAGTTTTGTCCAATACCCAGATTAGAGATGTTTTTATAAACTTATTTCACACGCTTAGAACAGGCCCTGATTTAAATAGAAGAGAAATCAATAAAGATAAATGAGATCCTTTTCTTTTTTGCACTTATTTAAAATACAAGGAAATTAACAGCCAAAGAAAATATTATTTTTCTTGTATTAGCCTTTCTTTATATTTAATTCATTTTTATTACATATACTTCGAATAAATCCTTTCAGTGTATAATTAAAAACTGAAAAAAATGCTAACCTGACGAAATGCTAGTTTTTTCTCATAATAAAATCCTGTTTTCATAAAGAATAATTATGAATTTAAAGGATCTCGGTGTTTATAAAGAGAATATAATCATTATTTATATATTATTCCTAATTTTATAAATTCTAGGATTTTATCTGTAAATAGAATCGGTAATTAATAACATTCAAGTTTCAATAAAGAAATAAATCAAAAAGTAAATTTAACATTAATACTGACACCATTCAATTAAATTGATTTATATCATGATTTTTTTAACTTCACTTTATCTGATCAACAAATTTAAAAGACCCATCTTCAGGATTTTATAAAAAAAATCTTGATTAAAATAAATTATATTTTTCTTTTTTTACAGGAAGTTAATTTTAAGAATTTTCGTCTGTTATTTCGAAAGATTTACTTCATGTCAGTCTATAAAAGCACTTTTATTATGTTTTTTATGATTACAATTATTGTTATAAGTATACATTTGAAATAGTGAAATATGGATATACATAAAATATTTTATTTATAAAATTTTTGTATATATTGACATCATCCTATATTATTTTAATATTAATGTAACTTTCTGGTTTACTAATTCCTCTATTTAATTTTCTTATTTATCATAAAATATTGCTTAGTAAATAAAAAAAAACTTATCTTTCCAAGAATTTGCTTAGGTTAAGCTATTTTTATACATTTAATTTTTGATTTATTAATGTTTAATCAAATGAAAAAATTTCATGAAACTTTAAATATATTTCATTTGATGACAAAAGCAAAGACGAAATTTACATCAAATAATAATTTTGAAATTCAAACTGATAATTATCAAAAAAAGAAATTTGTCAGTTTTCAGCATTCGATTAAAACAATTAAATAAAGGAAATTTAATTATAATTTTTAAAAAAACGCTTCTTTTACTAAACAAACATATATTTAATCAGTCTGATTCTGAATAATTAGTTTTTAAAAATAGATGGAAAAAAATAAAAGGCATTTTAAAAGCTGAATATTAAAAACTTGTTTATTTTCATTTTGAAGGGGCATTTGCATGTCAATTATAGCCATTTTTTAATGTCTTTTTCAAACAAAATGGAAATTTGTGGAATAAATTTTCTAATAAACATTCTAATTATTTTAATTAATAACAGCTGTTCTTACCTTTATAAATCTGAATATCTTTTCCGTGTCTGATTATAATTTTAAATCATTCATATCGTTACATCAGTTTCGGTTAATTTTTCTTTATTTACATTTTCATACAGCTGAATGAAAGCCTTAACTTGTAGTTTTCTGGAAAATTTAATTTATTGAATCTATTCCTTCTTCCTTTAAGAAACTAAAATCATTGCAAATTATTATTCTTCCTGTCAAGTAACTGAAATTATTGCAAATCTAGGTTATTATTTCTTTAAGGTAACTGAAATTGTTGCAAATTTGGATTATTCTTCATTCAAGATAACTGAAATTGTTGCAAATGTGAATTATTATCCCTTTAAGATAACTGAAATTGTTGCAAATATGGATTATTCTTTCTTTAAGGTAACTGAAATTGTTGCAAATTTGGATTATTCTTCATTCAAGATAACTGAAATTGTTGCAAATATGAATTATTATCCCTTTAAGATAACTAAAATTGTTGCAAATATGGATTATTCTTTCCTTAAGGTAACTGAAATTGTTGCAAATCTGGATTATTCTTTATTAAGGATAATTGAAATTGTGACAAATCTGTATTATTCTTCGTTTAAGATAACTGAAATTGTTGCAAATATGGATTATTCTTCATTTAAGATAACTGAAATTGCTACAAATCAGGATTATTTATATCTGCATTCTTCTTTTAAGATAACTGACGTTTTTTCAAATCTTGATAATTTTTCTTTTAAGATAACTAAAATTGTTTCAAATCTGGGTTATTATTCGTTTAAGGTAATGGAAATTGTTGCAAATTTGAATTATTCTTCACTTAAGATAACTGATTTTGTCACGAATCTGGATTATTTGAATCTGCATTATTCTTCTTTTAAGATAACTGAAATTCATGAAGTTCGTTTTATTTAACAGACTATTACCGAAATAATAATAAAAACCTCAAGAATGTACATTTTTATAAATAATGAATTTCATGTATTTACATTTTCAACAAACTACAAAAATTCAGGAATTTATATTTTTAGTAGACCATGAAATTTCAGTAAATTGTATTTTATATAAACAGCAACTATCTTTCCTAAAATGTCATTTACATTTCTTTAACGCTATTATACTAATTCCAAAACACCAACATAAAAAGACAAATACGAGAAACGCAATTTTTATAACTTAATAACGTTCGAATTGGATGTCAAAAACAGTTGAAAAACACAAATAAATGGTAAGCGTTGAGACAAACAGAGAAACTTAACTTTGCGTGTGCTGTGAAATTAGATGTAAATATTGAATAAAAAAAGATAAATAAAAAATGATCCGAAAATGAGTGTTTCGTGTTCTTTCTGTTGGATGTAGCTATACTGTCATTTTTGATTTTCCTGAGTAGAACCATGTACACGTCACGCAATGTAGATGTACAAATCAGCCAATAGGAAAACAGGACATTTGTACTCAGGATTATTCACAACAATGTTTCCTTATTTCCAAATATACTTCATTTTCTAATCTAAATACATTTAATGATGATTGTCGTAGATATCAGCAACAATAATTTTTAAAAAGCTATTTGGAAAAAATTGTAGTTTGAAGGTATTTGTATTTATCCTTCTTGAAATATAGTTCTAGGAGACTTGGTTACAGATCTTCTAAATTTAGGTGGTTTCAAAGTATTTACATAATATCAACCTATAAGTCAATAGTACTATTTTCGAAAACAAATATTTGTATTAAAGGTTGTTTACAATTATATATTTACATTGTTTGAAATGCGGTATTGAGAAATTTAGTGAAGTTGTTGTCCAGTACTCAAAAATAAATAAATAAAAATGTTCTAGAATAATGTTTAGTATTTTCAAAATATTCAACGGCATTCGAAATATTTAATGAAGTATTTTGGAAATATTGCGTAACATCTTTGGTTGTTATCACCATTTGGTTATTATTTTTTGTCAATAAATGCCTGTCTGCCGAAGCTTTTATGTAGATAGTGTATAAAATTATTGTAAGAAAAACTATGACCATTGAATTCAAAGACATTTAAATACTTCTTGATTCCCAACATAATTGGATGTTTGAAAATATATTTCTTGTTTGATCATTCGTTATTGTAATTAAAAGATCTGCGGTTAACCTCATTTAACACCATTTAAATGGCTCATGAAATAACCATTTTAATTGCTTATTTCTAGTGCAGATAAAATGCTAATGAAAACATGTTATTCTGTGCTGCAATTATCAAACGTTTAAATATTGTTAGCTTCATTTCTAAATCCACACTATTATGAGTATGTTCCAATGTACAGATAAAATTATGTGCTCTTATATCCTTTATATTTATTCATATATTACAGTTAGATTTATAATTGCCGAAGTACTGGTATAGGTCCATCACGTCTTCCGCGGGATCTTGGAAATATGAATGTGAATCTCGTTTCCAGCATGATTGTTCTTCATCTGTTCTATTTGTGAGATGCGTTAATGTGTCCCCATGTAAAAAGGGGCTGTGCTCGCGAATGTAATATTGAGTATCTAAGACGAATCTTGGCTCTAGTTTGCACTACTTAAAAACAGGATAGAGAGGCGCACTTTCGGTTTCAAAACCCTGACTGAGTCAGCTAGCTTGTCCATGGCAAGTGTCGTTAAAAACAACAACTCATAGATTTAGAATCAATGAGGCTAAGTATAATTATTGATGTGGCGATCAAATACAACATATCTTATCTTTAAATTATTTTAAATAGGGTTGTAGTACTATTTAAAATTGTGGTATAAAATAGCTATGGTGTATCAGTAACACTTTTTTTAAAAAAAATTAAATAAAAACATTTGTTTGTGTTGCTTTTAATTTTGGAAATGTCAATAATCTAGTGCTATAGTAATCTAGTAAGTAATCTAATGATCAAAGTATATTGTAATATTGCATCCTCTTGAATGAAATATAGCAATAAATTTTAAAGATTAACATTTATTAACTCATCCAGTTTCATTTAAAGTGAATTTTCGTTATCAGAGGCGGAAATTATTATTGCTAGGCCATTTTAATCTTGACGTCCTCTAAAATTTCAAGTTCTTAATCATTCAATCAGCTTGTTCAATAATTCACTTTACGAAAACTCTAGAGTTATTATATAAGTACAACTTTTTCTCTTTCCAAATAAAGTTCCAATTCTTGTAACTCATTTAAGGTATCTGACTAGGTTAAAATAGGAATTTCGATGAGAATTCGCCTTTTTGTCTTTATTTATTTATTAAAATTCCAAGAAACAGCTCATTTTATTTTTCCAGTGATATATTTATGTGAATAAGGGGTCAATTTATAGTAAACTATTGACTTGTAAATAATGCTTATTTATAAGCATTTAAAAACTTTCAATACAATTTTTGACGAACGAGTTTTTTCCTAAATCTACTCTTTTAATATCGTCATAAGACAATAAATAATCAAAATACCTTACTGAATTTTAAAATTAAAGCTCTTTTTGTAATACAAAATGTAATGAACTATCAATCTTATGCTGAATTCTCTAGAAGAAAATTTAAAACTTTTTAATGTAAACATTCTCTAAAAAAAATTCCAAAATTTGATTGATAGTTTTTACATAACATAATTTTTTTAATATAATTCTGAAACAATGCTTTAGTTGCACTATAAGATTTGTAACACATGTAATGTTTCAAAGAAAAAGAAAAACTAGAATTTATCTTATCTAGAACAATTCTAGTTTCTGTAAATAAATGCTAAAATTTATATGAAAACTGATTTTTTTTCAAAAACTATGAATAAATTTAAATAATTTCCCTTTTTTATTATTTTGTCCTTTTATCAATAAATAACATCATATAAACATTAAATATTTGTTTGTTCGATTAAACCTAGTCGGTTATGCACCTAGTCGGATACCTTAATAAATAAAAATTGTATAAGAGACCTTTTAAACAATTAAAGTAGAAATTCTGTTTTTGCTTCCTTGACAGAGAATATGTTAGGAAAATTAGCCCAATGTTTGAAATTTTAAGAATCAATTTAAAAAATGTCGAAATCAGAAATCTTATTTTGTGCTTTCATATAATATTGGAATTGTTTATTAGCTTTTATATTACATATTCAATAACAGAAGCAATTTAAATTTGTAGGTGTGGTTGAATTAAGAAGCGAATAGGCGTGGTCTCTAAAAAGATATCAATCTCAATTTATTTTCAGTAAAAGATTAAATTTTTGTTATTCCTAAATTATACAGAAGTGATCATGAATATCTATATTGTATTTCATATCTTAGTACTTAAATCATAGTTGACTTATTTGTCTGGAAAATTTTCTCTTTAATAAATTATTTTTTTACTAATCTTAATTTAATAAATTATAGAAATTGCATTTAAAAACAGCTAAAAGGTTAAAAAAGACTTGAATTCTTTCATTGTTCTCAGATTTTGTATATTATTTTTACGTCAGGGCATGATATTGCTTGGGTGTGAGGATATTGAAGCCTCAAAAGGCTTAAGCAAAAAACTGATGATTTATCATTTTTGGAACATCTATTTTTCTCTTTTAGTGTTATTAGAAAATAATGCAGAAGGTTGTCCCATTGACCGATTTATCGCCCAAAAAATCATTTAAAAATAGGAATTTCATTTGTTATTGAAGCATTTAAGTCAATGATAATGCTCTTACATTCTTTTTGTTGCTAAATTGTTCCTATCATGCAAGAACATGATGTTGTATTGGTTTGAGGTTTTAAAATGAAAGGGCAGAAAACTGTCGATTTATCACTTTGGGGGCATTTATTTTTCAGCTTTTAGGGTATTAGGGCTTTTGATATATTATAGGTAGACGTTTTACAATATATACTGTGATTTC
>JAOUZG010021375.1:0-10231 GCA_026289955.1 Argiope argentata
TATATATATATATATATATATATAATTTTTTTAAAGTTTTATTTTCGATTTTCCTAGCTGACAAACAAAGTTTTGGAGCTCAACCGATTTCGAGATGAAATAACAGTTATGATGTCATAGTCTTACGTCAATTTTTTAAAAACGCATCTATTGTTAAGAAGCATACTTAATAATAAAGAAATACTGGTAAAAGCAGGCCAAACTTTATAAACACATCTGCTGACAAAGAAGCATACATAATAATAATGCAATAGTGATAAAAGCAAGTAAACATATTTTTTACCCTTAAATTTCGGAAAAATCCAAACCTTATAGCCAAAACAATATCAATTTTCTTAAATTATCGTTTGTATGTTAAGTTCAGTTGTTTAAATCGAGTAGCGTAAGCGACAATGTACAAAAAATATTTATTCAGTCAATTTTTTAGAATTAAAATTAAAATAAAACAAAGATTTTTTTCAATATTTTACGCATTAACCCTTTGCAGTCCAATGACGAGTGTGACTCGACATTCAAGACTGTGCGTCATTTTGACGTTTTATTTATTTATTTTTCATATTTAATTGTTAAAAACGCCCACATAATGGTTAAGAGATGTAGATTAATTTTTCAAAGAAATTCGACTTAAAAGAATTATGTATATTTATTTTTCATAGCAATAAACAAATCTTTGCATTATGTGCATAATTTTGCATCTAATTATTTTTTTGGACTGCAAAGGGTTAATATTATAAAACAGGCGATGAAATGACCAAATTTAAAAATATATAACTATATAAGTCTTTATTAATTTTTTAAAATAAATCTGTCATATCGAATTCAACTGAAAATATTTTTTAAAAAATTAACGCAATGACGGGCCAAAATTTTAGACATAATAACAGAAAATTTTTATAGTTAAATCTAAAAGTGAATCAAAGTAGCTTTTAAGTTGAACTCGAAATCACATGGGCTATTTTGAATATTTCAAATGTTATATTCCATTATGTGTTGATATAATATCTATCTAATATTGGAAGCGAAGTTACAAAACTCGCAACTCATAGAACCAAGAAAAAAAATCATATTATTTTAATTCCAAAAATCATCATAAACTGTTAAAAAGAGTGTACAGTTCTTGCAAAAGATATCGTTTTGTATGGAAACAAACTATTCTACAGTTGACATCCCTCATCAAAAATCGAAGGCACTGGCAATTATTTCATGCCCCCTCTGGACACGTGACCCACGGCATCAGTCTCACTTGAACCCCCCCCCCCCATAATCCGTGATTCATTCCCACAAAATATGACTTAATCCATAACAGCCCTGAGCAGAATCCTTCCGGACACAATAGATATTCACCAACACGGGGACCAATGTCTGCTCTTGACATCTTCTCAATGAACGACCCCTGAAAACACTGCAACCCCCCTCTCTCCCATTGTTTGGTGTCCCCTAATTAAGGGAGCAATCCCCCTTCTCATTGTGGACTTTGTTTCTCTGGAAACCCTCTTCAAATGCCTTTCGAACATAATGGCTGCATTTTGGAGGGGGTGTTTGATCTTGACTGAAGCTCTCCCCCCCCCCTCGCTCTTTGATTCGCTTGCTCCGATTGTAGTCCCGCAGTTGTCTATGACTAAATTAAGAGGTTCCAAAATGGTGGGTCCTCTATGTAACGGTGTTAACCCTCGATTGTTGGTCCACTAGCCAATGGAGAGTCGGAATGTAATTAATTTAATCTTTTATAGTGCGTCTTCCGTATTAAACTCGGTAGGGATGGCAGTTTTAATCTAACTGTTCACGAGGGTAAAGTTCTATTATACTCTGATTTAAAGGATCACGGGATTGAAAATAGTTGCTTTCATCTTTTGTTGTATATGTTTCTGTCTCGATGTTAAATCAATGTGAAATGTATTTGAAAGAATAATTTTCCTGTAGTTTGATTTGTTCTTGACTTTGATTCGAGAATCAACTTACACTGGTGATCTATGAAACTGTGAATGGAGATATATGAATGACCGTAAATTATTCAAATGACCAATTATTACATGTGGGGAAAATTCTTACCTAAAAGGGGATAAACAATGAAAAGTTCCTGAAATTTTTATAAGATTTTTTATGGTTTTTATATAAAAATATTTAAAGAATAGTTTGATTTTTTAGACACTATTTACCATTTCAGAACATGATGCTGTTTTGGATGAGGTTTATAGCGTCAACAAAAATCTGTAGGCGAAAAATAAAAATTATATTATCTGCACGAGCATCTCAAAAATCAGCTTTTAATAACGCGTTGCTATTGTATTTACAAAAGCTTTGATTTTTTAAAAAATAAGATAATAACTACAGCAAATAAAACCTAGGAAAACTACACTTTGAGCACGTGATTATAGGAAACGAAATAAACAGGAAATGGGATATGTTTTTTAAACAATAAATGTGAGATAAAGTTTTTTTCGGATCGTTTGCAATACTAAAGTGATTCATTCGATGAAACGATTAAAATGAATAAAAATATAATTTAACTAGCACGAGCACGTGGTGCTTGGCCGTTCAAGAAATGATGTTTTGGCATGATGCATTGAAATATGCATAGCAGATTTCCTTTTAATCTTTTTTTGTATTTAAAGTGCTTATTGCTTAAAATGTAATATGAAATTATTGGGTTAGGTACCAATTTAAGAAGTTTAATTATTATAATAGTTCTCATGACACGAATCTCTGAAAATGTCAATCTATCTTCTCAAATTATAATCTCAAGATGATCCTTAGTTCACGTATTTATATACAAAAATGTTATATATAATAAAAAATAAAAAGAAAATTACATAAAACAAACAAAAAATTAATTACTCGAAACTAAATAGGAATAAAAGTTATAGTTTGGTTGGAAGTAAAACGAGGACTGTTTTGGGATGGATGAACCCCAATCGGATGACGAGGACGACACCTGAGCTGGCACTCCCTCGTTAAATATCATGTCATTTGGCATGAAACTTTAACCCACGACAGGTGATTTAATTCATGAGGATTTTAGGTGAAATTGCGAGTGCGGAGTCCTCCTGCCTTGGAGCTGAGAAATTGCCATTAAGCTACCGCGGCTGTACAAAATAAAGAAGAAAAGGTCGAAAAGATTAAATCCTAAAAATAAAAACAGGAAGAAAATACCAAACAAGGGCAGTAACAATGCACAAAAAATTCAATTCAAGGAATACTGTAGATATAAATTAATAATAAAGTGGGAAAAGATATTTCTGACATAGAATTTGTGGTGTAGATAGTCTCTTTTTCCTTTTAATATTACATTTGATCGTTTTCATTTTATTGATTCCATCCCGCATTTACTTGCATGTGAATATATATATACTTAGTTGAAATTTTTAATCGTTAATGAAATACTTTTTATTCATCAACTCAAGTTTAAATTCATTTTTTTAAAACTTGTAGTGGATGACACTTGATGTTAATAGTTTTTTTCAAATATTAATTCATTAATTTGGTTAATTTTTATTAATTAATCAAAAACTAACTTTCTAGCCAAAGATCTTCATTTTCTCATCGCCTAATAAGTAAGACTTCGTTTTGTTTTTTTTTCAGCGAAAATGAGGTTGGGCTTACCATGTTTTCGACCGATTATTTCAAACGATTCTGTTTATTTTCAAAAGGTTTGATGCATTTATAATTAAACATTGTTACTGAATCGATTTTTTAGATTCATTTTGAAATACTTTTGAATTAAAATAAAACTTAATAAATGAAATTAAAAATTTCTAATCTTTATTGCGTTATCCCAAATCGCGTAGAAAATTCATGCATGCCAATTTGTTCTTATTTGTTTTTAATGGATACGGACATGATTTTGTTTTATCCAGACATAATTGTTTGGTAAATTGTTGATTTTAATTGTAATTATTTAATAATTTTTCTTTGTTGACCTAAGTAGGAATTGACTTAATTTTTTAAAATCAATATTATTTACTTTCCTTAGGGTTGCATAAAAGGTGAAGATTTGTCAGAATCTCGAATTCTATGATTAAAAGACTTTTTCTTTTTATTTAATTAAGTTTTTAAAAGTACAATATGTTATTTAATTTTAAATCAATTACTCTTTAACATGTTTTCGTTCATCTATGTGTCTAGACTGAGCAATAAACGCACAATTTTTGATAAATGGGTAAAGAAATAAATACATATATAATAATAAAAAATAAGAAATATATAAACAAAAATTCTTAGGTGTTCTTTTAAAAATATATCTCTGGTATCTTTTCTAACATGGATTATAAAAACAAAACAAAAAGCTCAAATTATGATATCGTCTTATTAACAGGTTTAAAAAATTGTATCTCAAGGGGCTAAATTACGCTTAGAAGCAAAAAAATTGGCTACAAAATAAGTTCTAAACTGTCCCCTATGACCCCAAATTCTCTTTTTATCTCTATAAATAAACCATTCAAACTGCGAAATTAAAATGTGGCTCTGCCACTGTAAATACCCAAGTGACCACTCCACGGTAGTAATTTTTATCCTACCCAAACGATAATTTCCTTTTCTTCTCACTAGAGGGCACTGCTGAGGCCACCCCGCCCATCTCCACGAACAATCCATCTCTGACCGTAAGAGTTGACAACTTAATTTGAGCGGGCGAGTCTATTACGTCCGGTTAAGGAATTGGGGGCTTATTTAAAATAAAAGACTTCATGACGGGGCCAATTATGTTGAGGGTGGGGGTGGAAGAAAGAAAAGGAAGTTCCCGGATGAGAAATCCCTTTAGGGAAAGGGGTTACTACTTATGTGTACTTATCGGTTATCCTCCCCCCACCTACGCTCAATGCGTAAAAAGGTAATTAATTTAGAATAAAAAAAAGTGGCAGGCCCAGAGCTGAGCGTCGTGGCACGCTAAGGCAGTGCTTTATTTTATCTCAACTGCGTTATTTCGTGCTGCTTCGACGGACTTATTTAATTAAAAAGGATACCCTACCTAGGAACGGTTTCTTTATTAGGGAATTTTTGCTCTGCTTCAGAAAGATAATTTAAAATAGTCAGAAATAGATGTCTTCGTAAGGTAATTTTCTGAGGTTTCTGGTTATGTTTCGCTTAATCCTTGGATTACATTTTTCATTTCTTAATTGTTTTAAGGAAGAAAAAAAATTATTAATTCTGAGAGTAGTCGCTCATGAATAATTTTTAGTGTGCATCGCGGTAATGTGCGGAAAAGGTCTTGATCGTTTGTTCGTTCTAAATCTGGGTAAATTAAAGTTTCCTTGTGCGTTTTGGTTTAGAAATCAGAGTTTAATTAATTTCTTTCACCCATTCTTGATTCCGGCTTGGCACCAAAAATTCTTTCGGTGCCGAGTTTGAATGCGCGTTATTCAAAATACACAAAATTTCCATGAAGTAAACAGAAATTTCAGTAACCTAGGAAAACAAGTCATATAAAAAAAAAAAAAACTTTTTTTTAAAAAATCAATTCCTACTTTGGATGTTAGGAAACATTTTGGAAATTTTATTATTTAAGTTTCTTTTTATTAAATAATTACTATTGAAGTTCTCGTGTTCCGCTTTACAAAGGAAAGAAGGGTGCAGTAGCTTTTGAGGGTATGGACTCGTGAGTACCAGAATAATGAGTTCCCTCACTGCTGTAACTCTCCACATGGAGAACTTTGCTACCAGGGTCGAATTCGCAGCAAAAGGGATGCGAATCTAACACCCTACCAACCAGGCTTCCAGTCTTAACATCTGCAACTACAATAAAGGCAAGAAAATTAGTTTTTAATTAATTAATAAAAAATTAATGAATTAATATTTGAATAAAACTGTATTAATGTCAAATGTCATCCACTACAAGTTAAAAAAATTATTTGAATTTGAGTGGAGGAATGAAAATTCTTTTATTAAATATTGTAATTTATTATTTTATTAATTGTGTAAATATTCTTTTAGAGGATTTCTTAGATGTATAATAAATCACTTATATAAAATATATTCTTTAAAAATAATCATGTTTCTCTTGTCAAGATCAAATGTACAAGAATAGAAATCTATACATGTATGATTTTCAGAAATCTTTACATGTTTGATTTATGAGAATATCCTAGTATATAAGGCCAGAGAAAGATTTTTCGTCCCTTTTTTAAGCATTGTAAACCTTTTTTTATCTTTTTTTCATGTCTTGTGTGTGTGTGTTTTTTGAGCTGCGGTGCTGGAATAAAACGAAACTAAATAAAATCAACATGTATTTTTTTCTGTGATTTTCAGCTACGACTTACTTCTGCTATAATTTAAAAATGAATTTGGATTATAGTACAAACACATATATATAATATTTTGAAAGTAGTGGGCAGAAAGATACGTCGAAATTTTTTCGCTTTATCCTCACCTGGGGAGACATTATCTGTTTACAAGAGATGGGGACAAAGCCCGTTCGCTCATAGCGCAATACAAGAGCAGATTAGCGTAAATGAGAACGAAATTATTAATCTTGGGCTGAATTATAATAAAACTTTGAAAATTAATTAGAATTGAAATCAAAGTTTTATATTATATATATAACAACTGTTGGTCAAAACATCTGTGGATCACTTGGAATTGGCGACCGTGAAGTGCTGATAGAAGTAGCTTTAATCCCAGCCGATTCAGTCATTGATGTAGTCAACGGTGATTAAAATAGAAGTGTCGAATATTCTATTAGTCAAAAAAGAAAACTGTGAAGCATCTGGTCGATACTAATGATTGTGAAGCACCAAGAAGTCATGATTATTATTCCAACTGATCAAGATACCTACTCAGATTCAAGAGACAAAGAGCAACTCAGTTGGAGAAGTGTGGGATCATCTTTTGTTCTAAACGACTGTGATGTAAACTTGATTACGGTAACGATTGCAATGCACCAAATAGGGGGTGTTTCTAATCTCAATTTTTCAAAATTTCTTGTAATATAGTTTGGTTCTTTTAAAATAGTAAGAAAATTGGAGAAAAAAGTATGGAAATATTCTGTAGTTTAAATTAACTATGAACGGAACAGATTCAACGGTGAACTTAACACAAAAATTGGAGAATTGTGCATAGCCTGACTAAAGCAGGGTCATACGTGGCCATATCCCCTTCCCACATCAGAGTAGGACTTTCGAATAGAATAGAAAGTTTATTTTACTTCTCCTTTTTTAATAAACTTTATTTAAAAACAAAATATCAGTTCAGTGTAAAATTCATCAGTTAGCTTCCTCATTAATATATCGTATGAGCACAAAAAAATCATATTTCGTAAATTTATGTTTATAAAATCCACCTTGGATTAAAATTTATCTTTAATGCATGTACATTAAAATTGTCTTTTTACTGGAGTTTCAATAATGAATCGATTTGAATATTTTCATTCTGTTAGAATAAATATTCGACCTTTAATATCTCAACACTTATTACAGTAAAATGACACTGATAAAATAATTACCTTTTAACTAAAGATGTTTGTTTTGATTGTGTAAAATAAATAATTAAATGCTCCTATATATGAAGATAAATGTTGCGAAATTTGCATAATTTTCATTTAAAAATGGACTAATGTTTGGTTTATGAAATTTATTAGCTTCTATTATAGACAGATGCTTAAGATAAAGCAAAGTTGGTCTTCCCAAAAATCATGAGGACACTCATACCGAACTTTTAGAAGATCCAACTGCAAATTGTGTTTTATAATTAGTATGATTTCTATTCCTTCTTCAATTTTAGAAATTATGATGAACATTTATTTGTTTATCATGAAATTTTTAAGAGACTTTATTTATAACTAGCCGTCTTTGGCGGCCAGTCGGTTCACCAATATTAATGCCAACTAAAGGGTTAAATCCTTTTTTTTTGTATAAAATGGTCTTATAAAAAGTTTTTCAGCAAAATATTTTTAAGCTTCAAATTTCGATAGTCATATAATTCACTTATACTATTACGTAGGCCTTAAGCGGTCCTGATATTTGAACTCCACATCTCTCTCTGATTTTCTACCAGTGCACGTAAAATTCAATTTTAAATGAAAGTGGAATTGATGAAACATCAATTAATATAAAAACCCCTTTACTCAATCCAAGCATGTCTTTAAATAAAACTAAGATCTGAAAGCAGAGTAGTCCGACATTGAAGTTTTATCTTCACTACAGAAACTGAAACATTATAATTGTTTTTATAATTTTATAATATCTGAAGGAATTATTCAGGAAACATTTCAAAGATTAAATGAATTATTCAGTTTTTAATTTTATTTTTAGATGTATATAAATGCTCTCAATAATAACATTTTTTTGGTTTATAAATATATATTTAAAAGTTATGGTTTAAATTCTTTTGGTCTTATAGATTCATATTCCGTAAAATATTCTTAATATTTCAACTTCTCAATAAATAAATAAACATTTCTTTCTTCTGCAATCAAATCTGTCTGATTTAATCAGTTCTGACTATTGCAAGTTTAGAACAATCATCATTTTCATAATCTAGAGCAATTATTCTAGAGTAACCTTGATTAGCTTCTTTGATATCTTGATAAAGTGATCTAAAATCGCCAGTTTTTTTCGAATAGTTATATTAAAATTTTCATAGATCGATCAGCTTTGATGATTGATTTAGTTGATTGGAGTGCCACTTTTTTATTTTAAGGACTTATTGTCTCAAGAATATTTGGTTAAATATAAATCACAGATCAGATGATATATGTAAAAATTTAAAAGTCATAATTCATCAGCATTTTTTCCCTCAATCTACTCATTATATTGACCATTTGTTAAAAGATGTATGTCTCTCCCCCCAAAATTAAGAAATTAGATGTTGAGCAACGATTACAGAAGATTCCTTGTAAATGTTAAGACATATTTATCTTAAATAAAACTGTTTAATTGAATTGGCAATACATGTATTATAATATATCATAGAAAAACGTTTCATTGCATTTATTTTCCTAAAATATGTTTCATATTTGTTTAATTTTTTGCAGTCACGTGCCGAAAATGACATTTTTATATGTTTAATTTGGAATGATAGTTGATTTATTTTTTCTCATTTGAGAACATGATATTGCTTTGTTTAGAAAGTTTTGCTGTCTCCGAAATATGCGGGTAAAAAATATTTTCATCTGCTTTTACAAATTTTGCATTGTTAATTATTACGTCTGCTTGTTTGAAAGAAGATGCGTTTTAAAATAGTTGACCTGCTTTTATAGGAAAAGCTTTAATATTACGTATGCTTCGTTGAAAGCAGATGCGTTTTTATTTTACAAGATTTATTAAAATGTGGAGATAAATTATAATCACGAAGGCGAATTCTTTGATTTCACAATATATCATCTTCACAAAAGTAAAAGTAGCAATTCAAAACATGTCTTATTGTTTTAAAATTAAAAAAAAAACGCGAATGCAAAAATGTTTTATTATTATGTTATTATCAATTGCTTTTTGTTGGTCGTTTCTTTGAAATGACGTCATCTTGAAGTTCGCTTAAGATTTCTTACTTTTAAATAATTAATTTCTCTCTCAGAAGATTATAGTTTGGTGCTTTTTTAAAAATTCTTTTTTAGTTTTAACTGTCGCACTTTCAATATATTTTTATTTTGTATTTTTATTTTTTTTAATTCTTTAATTGAGTTAATAATTTTGATATTGCAAATGATCAAGAAAAACTTTCTCTTGCATTTACTGTTTAAAAAATATCACTTTTCCTATTTATTTCACTTCATATAATCACGTGATCAAAATTATATTTTTCTGTTTAATTTTTGGTAGTAATTCACTAATTTTTTATCAGAACTTCTGAAAATGTGATGGCAACATTTTATTAAAAGCTGTTTTTTTTTTTTAGATCCTCGAGAAGAGGAAATTTTATTTTTATTTTATGCGAAATAAATTTTGGAAAAATACAATTAAATTAAATGTTTAAAAATTCATTAAAAATAGAATTTTAATTTATTGGTCAAAACATTAGAAACATTGAAAAGGTAATTTTTTTAGCTTTAACTTGATGCAAAAACCAATTTTGTGTTGTAATATTTTCAGAAGTTATAGCGAAAAATCTTCAAAATTTTCGCTTATTTTTTAATCAATTAAGATTTTAATTAAAAATTCAAAAAAAAATTGCTCCGTGGTGCATATTCCCGACTCCCAAGGTATACACGTACCAAATTTGGTATCCGTAGGAAGAACGGCCTAGCCTGTACAACGCCAACACACACACACACACACACACACACACACACACACACACACACACA
>JAOUZG010021375.1:10241-35003 GCA_026289955.1 Argiope argentata
ACACACACACACACACACACACACACACACACACACACACACACACAATGTGCTTTCTTATAAGTAAAGATTAACGCATTATAATAAAATTTATTCTAATTTTATTACAATATAAGAAAAGAATATCAATTATTACAATATAAGATACTATAATATAAGAAAATTCCAAGAAGACTATTTTTATAATTTCATTTAGAAACCTTAAAATGCAAATTTTTGTGTATATAATTAAACAGAAATTCTAAACGTTTATTCGTAATTTAAATAAAATAAAATAACCGAATCTCAAGTTTGTTTGATCATACAATGGCATAAAGAGATATAAATATAATTTTTCTTCTTTTAAGGAACTGAAACATAAATTAGATTCACTCATTTAGCTAACCCAATGTTTCCAATAATCATTCAGACCAAGGTACATGGAATAATAGAATAATACATTGTAGCAAATCTATTGGTATGGTAATTAAACGAGAAACAAATAAGTTCTGCACAGAAGAGAAAGTATTAATCGTTCAGTTTTAAAATCTCTCAACTAATTTAAAACAAATGCTTTGTCTCATTATTTTTACATAGTATTTAAGGAAGGAAAATATTGATTGTACAATCTTACAATTAGTGCTCCAGTGTGTGAGCCTAAAGTTAAAATTATCGTGCACCAATTACAGGTAAAGGAAAAAGCACAATTTCTTTTTATTTTTTCGTAGATGCAGTATAGAGAACGTATAGTTAATGTCAAAAAATTCAAATTCGTGGTTTTGACGAATCTCCTATGTTTTAGACCTCCATCAGTTCGGAAAATACATTCTTGGAAAAGGTGCGACTGTGAAAAAGATAACCCATAAACGTTTTAACATAGACGGAGGAAATGTGGTATACATATATAGTTTTCTGTACTAAATTAAATTTTTGTATCTGAAATTTCAATATTTCCATCAAATTTTGAGCAAAATATACTCACGGGAAATCTGCCTGTCCAGCCGTTCAAATATTTATTAATACGATAACTACAGTCGGCATCCCGGCACAGAGGTAACGTGTCTCCCCGTAATCTGTGAGTCCTGGTTTCCAATCCCGGTCAGGCCATGGTTGTTCTTCAGTGTGCTATCTGTGAGGTGTATGAATGAGACCTCACAGCAAGCGAATGTGATGAATGTGTAGATAAGACGTACTTTTGGCTCTAGTTGGCGTTACTTGAAACAAGAGACGCCTCCTTGGCTTAAAAATCACTGACTGCGTCAGAGAGCTTGCCCATGGCAAGTGCCATTAGTAACAACAACGATAATTATTAAACGAAGGGTGCAAATTTAGTAAAAAATACTATATTCACTCAAAAAGTAACTATTGTACGCCAGTGCTTGCAAGACTCTATATGGGATAATGTCTTTATTAAAGAGTTGACGAGAAATATTTTGCATAGACTATTCTCTCTGATTTTATAAAGGTCTACCTTTTGTTTTTTGAAATGTTACATTAAATTAATAATTGTTGACACAATAAATGTAAAAAGAAGCCGCATATTCAATTAAGCCAATGTTAAAAGTATGAAACTGAATAACTCCTGAAAAAATAATACTAACTAGAATTTAAAAAAAAGGACTAATTAGAATAAAAAAATGTCTAACTTGGAATAAAATAAGTACTAACTTGAATTAAAACAATCAAACTTGCTAACACTAAATTTACGCCAAATTGGCAGATTTTTAACAAATTTTGTGTAAAATCTGTTCTGAAGAAGTCCGTCTGTCTGGGTTTTCGATTATAAATTAACACAATAACTTCAAAATAAAGAGAGCTAGATAGATGAGGTTCAGTATATAGAGGTAACATATATGTTGTAGAGAATTGTAAAATTTTGAGTCAATGCTAACAAAGGATTGGCTATCCGTCTGTCTATACTTTTAGAAAAATGTTACCTGGATAATTCGGAAGTTCATTGACTTAAATATATCAAATTAGGTATCAAATTTTGTGTCAATTTTTTCCCTATCTATTGAGAAAAAAGTGTCTAAAGTAAAACCTTAGATTTTCAGTTGTTACTTATTACAGGCCAGAAATAAGTCACCAGAAAAAATCGCCAAAGAAGATACAATACATTTAGTAAAAGTACTGAATCCAAGCCAAAAATCAATATTTCTTAACTATTGCACAGCATGCCATGTAAGTCGTTTTGTGGTATAACACATTTATTATAAAGTATACGAGAAAGATTCGAAAAGAACAGTTCCACTGGTTTTTCTTTTATAGAGTGAAACTTGAAATATATTAATGATATATATAAATTACTTTCGACTACTTGAATTATTTGGCATATTTTGTAAAAGAAAGAATGTCATGGTAAAATTTAGATGAAATATAAAAGCACGTCGTTTTTTATTTGAATTGATTAAATTAAATTTTGATTTTTTGATAACTTGAATATGCACATCAGAGGTGTATTAATATTGCCAAGCATCAAGACATACTTTTTCCCTTCACTAAATTCCAATCAATATTCATAATTTCAAATAAAACTTATGATTTCAATATTTGCAATCAACTTATAATGAAATTAAATTCTAAATGTATAAAATCTGATCTTTGCAGGTTGTTCTGCAAACTACACTTTCCCCCTATTTTCCATTTTAATTAAAACGATGACAAGCACATGTTAATATTAATGCCTACGTTACTATTACTGGTCGGAGACGGGGAATTAAATTTAATAGCATAGAGGGGTATTATCCGAGTAAATAATTAATTAATGTGAATATAAATGATTATTTAAGATCCCACTCTCAAATCGGCCAGACGTCAGTTAACTATTCCATCTGTTATTAATTACATGTCCGAGCATCCGGTCAATCTGCATCCCCTTTTCGTATTATCCAATAACTAAAATCGGAAATAAAGTAAGGACGGTTCCATTTCATTACGAAAATAATCCTTCATTATCAGATAAGATCAGTGTCTTTAGGGAAATAAATTTACTTAAATCGACTTCAGTCTAGTAAGAATTGACTGCATTCAAATGGTAAACAGAAAACAAGGTAAATCCTCTTTAATTTAATACTTCTAATGGATATAAAGCGTTTAAGACTTAAAGCCATTTAAAGTATGAACAGATAGTTATAAATGTGGTACAAATATACAGAAAAGTTTGTAAATACAGATTTTCTACTAAACTTCTTCTATCTGATATTAATTTAAGAATGGCGATACGTAAGACCACAAACTTGGTGTCTACGTATAGTTAAATGACAATGCTGTACACAGTGAGAATGATAACAGCGCTATCTGGCGGTAATTTGGGAGGGGCTAATGTCATAAGCAAAACAATATACCAGAAAAAAATCTGTGACAAAATGCTTAAATATTTTTGATTTAATACAAAAATACATCTGGGGCAAAATAATTCTAAGAATAGAACGTATAAAACATGCACTTTTTTTTTGTCACGATTTCCAAAATTCTGATTCCGTGTGTAATTAACGGTAGTAAAAATTATCTTTGCGGACGAATTTTCAAATGCAATTCACTCAAATGATCCCCATATGAGTGATATATTCCCGAAAAAATGTAATAATTACTGTTCATTTCAATTAAAATTCTTGTTTCCATGCCACAGTTTTTTATTAACGGACAAACAAATTTAAAAGAAACTACACTTTTTAAAACTAGGTGTTGCCATGCAGCACAAGCTAAATCAAAACAAAAACAAATATTTCTTAGGTTATAGGTGAACAGTTTAAATTAAGAATTTGAAAATAATGTTGCACAATCATAAATTGAACACATACATAAAACAAAGAAAACTAACACTGAGGAATATTTACAAATTGTTACACCGAGTAAGCTTTAGAAAAAAAATAACAAATTAGTTTCAACCAGTATTTATAATTTTTTTATCATGTGAGAACATGATTTTGTTTTGGTTAGAAGGTTTTGATGTTTCCAAAATTTACAGGGAAAAAATATTTTTATCTGCTTTTACCAGTATTATATTATGATAGTGTATGCTTCTTTGAAATCAGATAAGTTTTTAAAAGGTTGCCGTATAACTACGACATCATAGCTATTATTTCATTTTAAAATCGGTCGAGTTCCAAAACTTCATTTACCAGCTAGAAAAATATTGAAAATGAAAATATAAAAAAAAAATTCTTTATATAAATATATAAATTTATATAGAGAGAAATGGATAGACACCGATAGAGAAGTCTCATGATTGTTTCAAACCAGTTTAAATTGGTTAAGGACCTAAATAAATTAAGATAAATAATGACTTAAAAATAATAATGTTCTAGCACGATAACTTGAAATTGAAATCGAAGATTTCATTTTATTTTTTCATTATATTTAAATATTCTGAACCATGTGTTCGACGAGTATTAATCATAAGATGAATTTTGTCTTGATGAGTAGTTGTGAATCTTTACGCTACAAGGTTGGAAAATCTCCGAAAAATGAATGAACGCTTTACGCTTTTCTTTTTTGCTTAATTTTGACAAAAGTTCCCTTTTTAACTTACGCAAAACGCTCTAAAATGTAGTGATTCATTTTTTCCCCACGTCTTGCAATTATTTTAAGGTAGGAATGCTGCCTCCATTGCTTGCCTCCAGATGGTGTTGTAATCAAATTCGTTGTGTAACACATGACAGTTTTATTATTCGCAGACACCAAGTATGTGACAATAGTTATCCATGTTCTCAAGTTAATGTGAAATAGAAGTAGAATGAATCTTTACACTTTAAAAAAACAAAGCTAAATTAATCATTGAAATTCATATTATATACATATATATGAACTAGCAGCACCCACACGACTTTTCCAGTGACATAGCATCTAAACCCGATAAGACATTGGCATTTTACGCAACATTAAACAAACAAAAATATGTTTAGAAACTATCAAAAATAGCTACAAAATCTTTTATAGCACACATTCAGAAATATTTAGACTATAACGAAGGTAAAAATAAGATATATTCATAGACAAAATAATTCACTAAAATTATGCAATAGAAAATCTGTTTTAAAATTTAAAAATATACAAATAAGTCATTGTACCCAATGTCTCACACTGGTTTATCAACTCTGTATAAATTGATATGAAAGTAAAATTCAGATTTCTTCATAATATTTTTTTTGCAAATTATATTGGTTGTTTTTCCCCCTGGTGCCAAGATAAAAAGATCTTGTTTCAATGTAACTCTAGAAAAAGCCACATAAAGTTGTTCATGAGAAAAAAAAATTATTCGCTTAAGTCAATTTTAGCATAGTGAATTTTGAATCGCTGTTTAAAATTAGACGGAAACACAGAAATATATGGTATATGCATACCGCAACTCATGCTATTTGAACATATGCAGTTTGAGGTTTTCGTGTATGCGCAGATAAATATAAAGTTAAAATATTGCTGTTTTAAACATGCGTAAATCATTGAAGGAAAATAATTAAAATCGCATTTATAAAACAATTTTTTATTGTTTTCATATGATTTTAATGTACTAAAAACTCTCCCAATGGATGCTCTACAAAATGGTATAAATATCTCCAATATCCGTTAACTATCTCTCGAGTTTTTGTGGTTCCAACATACAGACGCTTTCAGGAAACTTGACTTTATACTATGCACATAAATCTTTGATATTATATATCCTCTGAGGCTCAGACCTCAACACAAATACAATATTATATTCCTTAATATTCTGAAAACATTATTTCATATGTTTCGCAAGATAGCAAACAGAAGTAACATATAATTTAATAAACATTATAAATAACACAAATTGTTAAGTTTTAAACGCGTATTTTCTGAATTCTTTCATATCCTTGAATACAGAAATGTTTTGAAGCGAATAATACAGAGTAATTATTTTTGTTACATCAAGGGCAACTGAGGGCCATTTTTTAAGGCTTAGTTAAAATTGCTGCAGAAATAAAACCTCAGTAGACAAGTCACAAATGCTAAAAATCTATCTCTTGACACTTCCGGATGACAGTCTTTTGTAGCAGCAGCTTTTTCAGAAGTGACTGAAGTAGCGAAAATATTACACTTTAAATATACCGAGGGAAAACAAAAGAACAAGCTGGCTTAATAAATTGGAAAGCGCATTTCTTTCTAAGCGAGTTTTTTGTTTGTACTTATGTAGATTACAGGAAAAAGAATAAATGGAAATGTAATGTGCTAATGATTAAGAATGGTATTTATGTCGGGGGTTTATTTAAAAATTACAGAAGCAGTAGTCTGTCTGCAGCAGTATAGTACAGATAATTATACAGGCAAATAAATAAATAAATAAAACAAAAAAAGAATTATTCAGAGTTTTTTTTTTTTTTTGCTTATTAAAATAAACTGATTAAATAATTGCTATTTTGTTAAAAATCGTTTGCCACATTATATTTTTATTAAACGTTGCCGTTAAACAAATTTTTATCTTCACAAAATGTTTGAAACTTTTTTTTATTAATTTAAAATGAATTACAAATGTTTAAAGGAACCAAACATTCGTTTTTATTTTATCGGATACGAAATATGCAAAAAGAAAATATTGTAGGCATATAATTTTTGACGAATTTTAACGAATCTTTCTTGGGTAAAAAAAATTTAATTAAAATGAGATCTATGCATATTTTAATGTATCAAGTCAGAACACCATTTCTTGAACGGCCAAGCACCACGTGCTCGTGAGAGTTAAGTTATATTTTTATTCATTTTAATTCTTTCATTGAATGAATCACTCTAGTATTGCAAACGATCCGAAAAACTTTGTCTCGCATTTATTGTTTAAATAAAACTCTTATTTCCTATTTATTTCGTTTCATGTAATCGCGTGCTCAAAATGACATTTTTCTAGGTTTTATTGGCTTTAGTCATTAACTTATTTTTTTTAAATCAGAGCTTTCGTTAATGCAATGGCAACGCATTATTAAAAGCTGATTTTTTGAGATGCTCGTGCAGGTAATAAAATTTCAATTTTTCGTCTACGTTTTTTTTTTCGCCTACGGATTTTTGTTGAAGCTACAAACATCATTCCCAAAACTACATCATATTCGGTTTATCTGTTTGTTTCTCGTGATTATTATTCATTGTTGGCTTTAAAAATACTCTACGTGTTTGCGCATGTGTTAGGACGAGTTTATTTTGTCAAAATGGGGATGAAAGGAGAAGATTACATTTGTGTTATGGGGAAAAGATACTAACTAGTAATAAAATGGTCTAGAGAAATTTTTATTTACTGTGATAGGTTTAAAAGCTAAATTTTGACGAATAAGTATACAATATCTATTTTTCAGATTTTGTAAGATCTTTTTACAGAAGAATAATTTATTATACTAAAAAAATGTTTTTTTATTTGTTATTGAATTTTTTGTTAACGTTTTGAGATTAACAACTTTAGATAATTTCTTTCACATTCAGTAATTTTGCACAGAATATTCTTTGCGTTACACCTAAATGCTTTTTAATCATTTGAATTAGCCATATAAACAAACAATCAACATCCAATTTTGATTTAAAAAATTTATAGTGTGTTCAGAAACCACACGATACTCATATGCACGTGGGGGAAAAGTATATGTAATAGAGCAGAAATCAAGGTCAAAGATTCAAGAATTCCGTAAATGCTCTCATCTTTTCGTGGCTCACCGCTTAGCGGGGTAGAATCGTCAAAAAGTGGTAGTTTTAGGCTACTTAAACGAACAGAACTCAAAAACACCTTGAGCTAGGTGGATGAAATTTGGAATATTAATTTACACCAATTCTGTAGAGTTCTATTAAATTTTGGAGCGAAATTTATTCTGGGAATGTATATCTGTCGGCCTGTTCGGATAAATTTGATAGTGGAAACTAGAAAGCGTAATCAGCTTGACAACGTTGAACGACAGTTAATAGTTATCGGATGTTAAGCTGGATTTCTTTGACAAATTCAATGAAAAACTTCTGCTGTACTTTGGCGAATGTTTAAACGAGGGAAGCAGTTACATCGGAAAGTAATTTTATATGGAACTTTACGCTTTTATATGTTACAAGCGGCCAGTGGCACGAAAACGCGCCAAAGATGGCGACGTTTGGCGAGGAGCCACGCGCCAGCTTGATTGGTTTGGCAAAAGGAATAGTCTAGTCTGGATTGCGCGCGTTGTTTTGAGAATTTTCACGAGATTCGATGCACGCGCTTCTCCGGCTATATAAGGACGAGTAGCCGAAGTGAGTGAGTTTGGTCGTGTTTTATTTGTATTTCATTTAGCATCACATTTAGAATTATCAAATTTTTCGCTGGTTCAATTATTTTCGGTGATTGGGCTTTGAACTGGAAGGTCGTGTGCGTTCCAGCTCTGTTTCTTCAATCACTACCCTGTCGCAATTAGCAGTAGATGAACCTCCTAGATCCGACTCGTCCTTATTAGGATTAGTTCCGGAAGGGTCGATGATGGAGTCGAATAAGAAATTATGTGCTGGGCACAATAATGAAAACATGATGATGGATGAATCTAACGTCCCCATGAGCCAAGATGTCAACCAATCCTGCCAGCACTGCGCCAGAGTCATTCATCTTCAAGAATGCATCAAGTCCCTTACCTTCCAATGTGAATTCCACAAAAAAGGTTACCTGGATGCCAGACATGTATTTGGGATGGACCATGAACTCACAGCACAACTTGATACATCCTGGAAGGACAACTCTCGGGAGGCAGACGCAGCCAGGGGTGAGTTGATTTCACTTGGCGATTGTCAGGACCCAAATTGTAGAACTAAAAAGTCCCCCCCTCAGGCGAGCAATAATTTTCAACTTCCTTCCCCCTCTAAGAGGAAAATCGCAAATAAAAACTCAAACAAACCAGTTGCAAACTACACCCCAATTCAAAATCGTTTTGCCGGGTTAACAATTGAAGAACCCAGTGTAGATACTGATAAAACTCTAGAGACTAAAATACCTCCTATTATTTCGCAAATGGTTGATAACTTAAATGAAATACTTAAGGAAATTAATCAAACCTGTGGCGAAACCACCAACAAATTTAGTAATAACTACATTAAAATTTTCCCCCAATCTAAAGATCAACATCGTAAAATCCAAGAACTTTGTAACGAAAAAGAATATGAACATTACGTTATCACACCGAAAGACAAGCGACCACTTAAAGTGGTAATTAAGGGCCTTCCCCACCGTTTCATCCTTGATGAACTTAAAAATTGCTTAATGGATAAAAACATTCCAGTAAATAAAATATCCCAAATGACAAAATTCCGTACTAAGGAACCTTTACCTTTCTACCTAGTAGAATTACCAAAAAATAAAGCAGCCGAGGAAATATTCAACATCAAATATCTTTGCTATCTCTCTGTTACAATCGAACACTTCAAAGGACGTCCCATGGTGACACAATGCTTTAAGTGCAATAATTTCCACCACACAGCAAACAATTGTGGATACAAACCTCGCTGCCTTAAATGCGGAGCAAACCACGAGACCAACGCATGTAGCCAGAAGGAAATTATTCCCAACCCAAGATGTATAAATTGCGGGGAATATGGACACATCGCCTCTTATAGAGGGTGCAGTAAATTTCCCAAGTTACCATCGGCCACGCAAAATAGGAAGAACTACTTCCGAAAAATTCAATCAGTTGTTCAGGAAAACATGTCTTACGCGAGCCATTTTAGTAAGAGCCGAACCCAGAAGATGGCGCCACATGAAGACCATGTTTTTACAGCCAGGTAGATCCGATAAACCAAACTGACATCGCAAGCGTAGTTGACGCTATGCGGGCTTTCAATGAGCTCGTCAGGGAATTTCCCAATCTTATAGCAGAATTAGGTAAATTAAAACACGCAACCAATCGATTAGACAAAATGAAAATATTCCTCAATGTATTTTCTGATCAGGAACTCTTCGATAAAACGTAATTTTCAATCGCCACAGCCTCCGTATTATTTACTGGAACGCAAATGGCATTAAAAATAAAATGTTTGATTTTCGTAATTTTGTAAATAAGTATAATCCCGATATAATATTGTTGCAAGAAACCCACCTTAGACCACAAAGGAAAATCTTCCTGGCTAATTACTTTTCGTATTACAGCTACCGCTTTAATAAAAATGGAGGTGGAACCGCTATTTTAATTAAAAACGGCATACCTCATAGTGAGGTCCCCCCGTCCGTCCTACAACATGTAGAAGCTAGCGTGGTTAAAATTAATATTAAAAATATGGAACCCTTTCTCTTAACTTCTGTTTATATCCCCCCAACTGGTGATACTTCTAATTTTGTCTTTGATCTCGAAAATTTAATGCAATTAGGCCCTATTCAAATTTTTTGTGGAGACTTCAACGCTCACCACGTTAGTTGGGGTTGTAAATGTAAAAGTCCAAGAGGCAATTCCTTATACCACTTCGCCCAACAGGCCGGTCTTGAAATTCTAGCACCTAACTCCCCTACTAGATTTGGTTCCCACTCCGCTAATACCCTTGATCTTACAATAGTTAATAACTTTCATTACCCCTACGACATTAAATCTATCCCTGAGCTTAACTCAGATCACAACCCTATCCTTCTAAATGTTTACTTTAAATACTCGCTCCCAATAAACTCCTCTATTTATAAGACTAACTGGAAAAATTTCAACTACCTGCTCAGCCAATCAGATACCCCGCTTAACCCAGAAATCTCTTCTACTAGCGAATTAGAAGCCGCCGTCAAGCTCCTAGAAAACCAAATGCTCAAAGCCAAAATGGATGCATCAGCTCCCAGTATGACCAGCCAAAAACATTTAGACCCCAAAATTAGAATTCTCATCAGAGATAGGAATATTGCCAGGAAGATTTTTCAGAATACTAGGGACCCAGTTTTCAAGAGACTCATGAATAGATTAAATAAGGAAATAACTAAATTAGGCACTCAACTTGATAACAATGAATTCGTCAACAAAATCGTAAACACCAACGCAGAAGACGGATACATTTGGAAATTAGTTAAATCGCACAAAAATAAACAACACAAGATTCCGCCCTTAAATGGCCAATCTAGTATTGCAATTAATGATAATGATAAAGCAAACTGCTTGGCGGATAGCCTTGAGAACCAATTTAAACCCAATGACACCCATGATCTCACAACAGAGCACCTTGTAAATAATACAGTCAAAAGCTTTCAAGACTCCCCCCCCCCAATTTTAATGACTTCTCACCCACTAATTTTAATGAACTTAATGGCTATATTAAAACTTTAAATATCAAAAAAGCATCTGGAATCGATAATATCAGCAACCAGATGATCAAAAATTTACCTAATAACTACATCAACTTTTTAGCCATTATTATTAACAATATGCTCAAGTTAGGATATTTCCCAAGCTCCTGGGAAACTGCTGCAGTAATTCCAATAATTAAACCCGGTAAGGACCCAACTGATCCGACTAGCTATCGCCCCATTTCGCTTCTCCCCACAATTAGTAAAATCGCCGAACACATTATTTTAGCCAGATTAAATGTACATCTTAATAATAATAATATTCTTATCCCAGAACAGTTTGGTTTCCGCCATACCCTCTCTACCACCCACCAACTGCTCAGGGTAACTGAATTCATAGAAGAAGGCTTTTCAAATAAACAATACTCAGCAGCAGTTTTTCTCGATATACAGAAAGCTTTTGACAGAGTTTGGCTTGAAGGCCTTATTTACAAATTAATAAACTACAATATACCTCCGCACCTAATCAAAATTTTAATATCTTACCTCAGCAACAGATCCTTCAGGATTAAACTGAACAATGTTTTCTCAGTTATAAAACCGATTTTAGCTGGTGTTCCTCAAGGATCCAAGCTGGGGCCAGTTCTTTTTTCTATTTTCATAAATGACATACCGAAACAATTCAATACCATATTATGCATGTACGCAGATGATACTGCAATACTAGCGCGCAACAACAATCCCAATTACATCACAATTGCTCTAAATAGACATATCAAATCTCTTGAGGACTGGTTCTCCAAGTGGAAAATTGTAATTAACGCGTCAAAAACTGAAGCTATTTATTATAGTAGATATAAAGCTAAGAAATTCCACCCCCTTCAAATTAAAAATCAAAACATCCCGTGGTCTAAGGAATGTAAATATTTAGGAGTCATTTTAGACAGTAAATTAACTTGGAAACCCCACTTTAATTATCTAACCAACAAGTTTCGAGACCTGACTCGTAAATTATATCCCTTAATCTCTCGAGACTCCAAAATGACCAGGAAAAATAAAATACTTATTTACACTGCCTATTTGCGTCCAGTAATTACATATGCTTGCCCTGTGTGGGGTTATGCGCCTAAATCCAATCTAATTCATGTCGAAAGACTCCAAACCAGATTTCTAAGAAATATCTGCAAAATGCATTGGTACATGCCAAGTAAAAACATGTACCTTGCACTAGACTATCCTCCACTTAAAAAATTTCTTAAAAAACTTGCAACTAAATTTTTTGAAGACTTGGAAAAAATCAATAATGAAGCCATCCTTAATATCCCCAGATATACACCAAACATTAAAGTCAGAAGACCTAGAAATATTTTACTCTAATCTCACCTCATTTCCAATATTGTAATTTAATTTTTGTTATTTTTAACTTTTTCCTTTTTCCATACTTAAACTCTTATTTTTGATGATTTAAATCAGCTCTAAGTCTTAAGTTCTCGCAAGGTGCATAACTCCACACCCACCACCCCTAAATAGCCAATCAAAACCTGTTCAGACTCTCGCCAACTCACCCACCCCTACTCCTCAACAACTACTACTTAAGGGCCTGCAGAACTTTTCCAGTCCACTTTGTTTGTTCTACAATTCGAAGCACAAATTATCAATGCAAAAAATTTAGCTTCTGTCCCTATAGTAAATAAACAAAGATGTCTTGATCCAAAAATTAGAGGTTTAATTAGGGACAGGAATTTTGCCAGGAAGACTTTTCAAGCAACCCGTGACCCAGTCTTCAGGAGATTCATGAATAGACTTAATAAAGACATAATTAAACTAAATAACGAACTCGTAAATAAGGAATTCGTCGATACAATTGTAAACTCCAACGCGGAAGACGGATCCATATGGAAGTTAGTTAACTCAATGAAAAGTAAAAAACATAAAATTCCGCCCCTTAAAGGCCCAACTAGTATTGCAATTAACGAAAATGATAAAGCAAACTGCCTGGCTAATAGCCTTGAGAATCAATTTCAATTAAATAATATCCATGATAACGAAACAGAACAAAATGTGAATGATACAGTCAAAAGCTTTAAGGAGAACCTTCCCCTAAACTTTACTGATTTTAAACCACCCAGTGTAACTGAAATCAAAGACTATATTAAAACCCTCAACATTAAAAAAGCACCTGGTCTTGACAGCATCAATAATAAAATGATAAAATTTCTCCCCAATAATTTCATAATTTTTCTTTCCAATATAATAGAATATATGATTAAATTAGGCTACTTCCCTAAACTATGGAAAACCGCAGCTGTCATTCCTATACTAAAACCTGGAAAAGATCCTACTGAACCAACGAGTTATCGTCCTATTTCTTTACTCCCGTCAATCAGCAAAATAGCCGAACATATTATACTTAATAGATTAAATGATCACCTTGAGGAAAATAATATACTTATCCCGGAACAATTTGGATTTAGAAAACATCTATCTACTACCCACCAGTTACTAAGAGTAGTTGAATACATCGAAGAAGGCTTTGAAAATAAGCAGAAAACTGCAGCAGTGCTATTAGATATCCAAAAAGCTTTTGACAGAGTTTGGCTAGATGGCCTCATTCACAAACTCATTAATTATAAAATTCCCCCACACCTAATCAAAATCATTATTTCATACCTCAGCGAAAGATCCTTCAAAATTAAATTGAATAATGTATTCTCTGACACTAAACCCATAATTGCAGGTGTTCCGCAAGGATCTAAGCTGGGGCCAATTCTATTCTCAATTTATATTAATGACATCCCCAAACAGTTTAATACCATGATCTGCATGTATGCAGATGATACTGCAATACTAGCGCGTAACAAAAATATTAAATACATCTCAATAGCTCTCAATCGCCACTTAAAATCCCTTGAGGACTGGTTCATCAAATGGAAAATAGAAATAAATGCAAGTAAAACCGAAGCCATATATTTTTCTAGAAATAATTTTATTAAAAACTTCCCCCCTTAATATTAAAAACCAAACTATCCCGTGGTCTAAGGAATGTAAATACTTAGGAGTCATATTAGACAGTAAATTAACCTGGAAACCCCATTTTAATTATTTAACTAAAAAATTTCGAGACCTAACTCGTAAATTCTACCCCTTAATTTATCGAAATTCCAAAATGCCTAGGAAAAATAAAATGCTTATTTACACCGCTTATTTGCGTCCAGTATTAACTTATGCCTGCCCTGTGTGGGGGTATGCTCCGATTTCTAATATTTCTGCTCTTGAAAAACTTCAAAATAAAATTATGCGTAATATCTGTCAAATGCGCTGGTTCATGCCAAGCTCTTTAATGTATGATGAATATAATTATCCTACACTCTTAAAATACATCAAAAAATTAGCGGTAAACTTTTTTAAAAATCTGGAAAATAATGAAAATTCTGCAGTTAAAAATATCCCAATCTATTCACCAAATAGCAAAACAAGAAGACCCAGAAAAATTTTAATTTAAAATTTTTTATCTGTAACTCTGTAAATAATCCCTAACGTCAACTTTAAATTGCTTAAATCCTTCTCTAAATTAAATTCTAACTTAAATCTCAAGGATGCAACCCCACACATCCCCTCCAAGCTAACAACCAATAAGATTGAGTCCTGACACTCGCCACCTCACCTTCCTCTCTGTCAACTCTAGAACTATTTAAGCCGCTTCTCCTGGTCTGCAGCTTCAGATGGCTCCTCGCAGAGTATCAAGAACTTTACTCAACGTCAGGCAGCTAGCTATCTTTTCCATGAACGGGGATAAGCCCCTGCCGGGGCTAGGCGCCCCGTCAATCCATCCACTTTCCAGTCCACTTCGCAGACGCGTCCAGTACTAACATATGCCTGTCCTGTGTGGGGATATGCTGCCAAATGTCACATTAAATTTCTCGAAATAGAGCAAAATAAATTCTTCCGAAGAATATGTCATATGAAATGGTATATGAGAAACACAAAAATGTATCAAGCACTTGACTACCCCCCATTCAAAAAATTCATCCAAAAATTAGCCAAAAAATTCTTCGACAACCTGGATAAAAATGATAACAAGCCACTTAAAAATATCCCAATCTACACCCCTAACTCTAAAAACAAAAGACCGCGTAATATCCTCATAAATTGAAATTTTTCACCGTCAGATTTTAAAACTAAGCATTTCAGATTACCCTATTAATTACCCAATATTTATTTTTAGCAAAAAATGAAATATTTTCTCCTATTTTCTTCTATTTAAAAAACTTTAACTTCTTAAAGTTCTCAATCTGCCCAAGCAGCATACCCCCGCACCCTCCACTCTCTAATAGCCAATCAGAATGAGTCCTCACACTCCCTACCTCTCACACCCACCTAGGCTGTCTCTCACCTCAGATGCAAGCAAGAATGATCACGCAGTGTACCGAAAGCCATGTCCGAGCACTCTTCCATTACTGGGGTTAAGCTCCTGACGGAGCTAGGTACCCCGTCAACCCCACCATCTACTAGTCCACTTCGCAGACGGTCACGTATGTAGCTGAAAGCAACGTGGAAGCATTTCATCATGACTGGGGATAAGCCCCTGCCGGGGCTAGGAGCCCCAATAATCCAACCACTAGCGAGTGAGTGAGTTTGGTGAGAGTTTTCCCTCTCAGAAGAGAAGCGTCTCGCTAAACTACCGATTAGTGAGCTGTGTTTGCGTTTGCTGTAAACGTTGTGTTATTGAGCTCGCTGTGATTTCCTGTTGTTGTGCTATACGATAGCTGTTTTGCAGTCTGTTTTATTGTGCGTAAGACTTGCATTTACGCTGTAAGTGACTGTTGACTGCTGAATAGTGTTTATCTGAAATTTTTACTTAATTAATTATCCTGTAAATAACTGTAAATAGCTTTAAATAAATTTGTTTGTGCTGTCTTCAAGCAAAGTCCATTCAATCCGAAACCGCTACGATTAAAAAAAACGTAACAATACTTTATGTTATTGAAAGTTCTTATTCTGTTTTGTGTTCTTAAACAGTGCTTACAAATTCTCAAATAACTTCGAATCGGAGTGTTTATCTAACTAAACAGATCTAAACCCTATATTAGCAAAATTAACCCTTATCGTGAAAAGATTACTTTTTTCAAGAAAAGCAAAACAAATGGATATAGGTAGCTTCTTTGGGCTATAAAAAACATTAAAAAAATGAATAAAAAAATCGCAATATGAAAATTTAGTAAAAACAGGATGTATGCTATTCTATACATTACTACAAGTACAGTAATTATCGCATTTTCAGAAATGTATATTATGCTTTACATTGCTATGTTTAGGGAGAGTTGGAATGTTACTGGTAGTTTTTAACATATACCAAAAGATCATTGTAAATAACATGATTTTAAATAAAAGTAACTGTCTTGGTGGAAGTAAAATTGTTTAATAAAATAAGTCTTTCTTGAACATTTTTTTTACAAAATAATCGTAATATTATAATTCAGAGATCCTGTTGTTTGCGGTGGTACTCCAAAAAACAGTTTCGATTCTTTACATAGCAAAAGTGAGCCTTTCATTTTGTGCACATCGTACTTGCCTGGCCAGCTTTGCAGTACTTGTACCTCTGATATCGGGTTATTTGCGGCCAATGGTCATATTTTCCATACCGGACATCATCGCATGGTCGTTCAGATACCCAGTGTGTGTGTGTGTGTGTGTGTGTGTGTGTGTGTGTGTGTGTGTGTGTGTGTGTGTGTGTGTGTGTGTGTGTGTGTGTGTGTACTTTGTCGGGAATTCCGTCTAAATTTTTCTCTGAAACGTTTCGACCTCTTTTCAGTCGGCCGTTGCAGATTTCATACCTAAAATCTTTTAGGCGATCTTGCTTTCTAATGGTGTTGGTCATTTTGTTAGGTCTCCGACGTAAAAGCCAAAGGTTGTTGATGCATATATCCAAAAGCTTCGAGAAAATATTCATATACCACCTGTGCGATCTTATTCCAGTGCGATATAATGCATTCAGTATATCTGTCAAATCGACACCTCCCATGTGACGGTTATAGTCTTTTAACAATTTTAGGACATTTCACATCAACACGAGACGTTGCTTCTTTTCAAAAAGACCATCAACATAGTAAAGCCAAACCATATTTTATTACAGATAGGTAAATAATGTATGTATGGTTATTTGTCCCTTTATATAGGTTGGTAGTCATGCAGTAATAATAATAGTAGTATTTTTACTGGGAATTGAACTCACAACTTTGTGGGTAGCTTTCTACAACCACTATATCAACGAGGCAGTCAAACATCAGTACAACTGTCTTTTAAATTGTAATAAAAGTGGTTTAGCATATAAAACATACTTGCAATTTAAATTTTATTGTAAAGTCCAAAAAATTATTGATTCCGTGAAGTTAGCAATGTATATTATTCTATACCCCACCAACGAAAGGTAAATTACTTCAACTGCGGCATTGTATAGTATAATATACGTTAGTAAAAAACACGACAAAAACATGCTTATTCTCATAGCAACAACATCATATATATAAAAATGTATAAGAACAAACATTTAGGCATGTATGTTTTATACTAAACATACATATTTAGGGGTGCAAACATAAAAATAAAATAAAACTTACCTTGGATAAACCTGAGCGGCGCATCTTGACGGTTATTTTTCGCAACTGATTTAAAATTATGACAGATAAACTACTATTTTTAAATAAAATATAATATAGTATAAATAAACGTCTAGAAATGCCATGTGTTTAGTAAAACTAAGCTAAACATTATTTTATAGTGATCGTATATTTTTATAAAGTGGTATGTATGGTATACTATACTAAATGAACATGAGGGTTAACTACCGGGTGTCCAAAAAGTTCCCGTACTCCAAATTTAAAAAATCATTTTCCATGATTTTTTTTCAAGTATATTAAATTTTGCCATACGAGTAATGAAACCATGGACATGCTTGAAGCTTTTTTCGGCGATCGACTTATTTCAAAAAATATTTGGCCACCTCGATCCCCTGATCTGACCATCCCGGACATTTTTCTGTGGGGATAATTAAAGGACAAAATTTATGAAAGTGATCCTTAAACAATAGATGATTTGAAAATCGCAATCACCCAAAGGATACAAAAAATCACTCCTAGCATGTTAAAACGCGTTTCGAAAAACATGCGCAAACAAGCTCAGCTTTGTCTCCAAGAAAGGGGTGGACATTTTGGAAATTTATTATAAAATTAAGTTTAATATTTTTTCCTTGGTTATATTAAAAGTGATTTTTATCATTGGCATAAAAATAATTCTTTTTAAACCTGTTGTTTTTGTAAAATAAATTCCCAAATCATCAGTACAGGAACTTTTTGGACACCCTGTAGTTCACATCCAATGGTTATGATGACTAAATGTTGAAATAAGGAACGGCTGATAGAATACGTCCTTCTATATTTACAGTTTGAATGACTTTTTTCCCCTTAAAATTACTCTACCCCTTACCCTCCTCCCAACAAAATCAAGCTTCACAAATTCTTTAATAAAACTCTTGTTGAACTTCAGAAACTGCAGAAGATATTCGATTTTAAATCAAAATTTTAACGTATTTATCGCTGAACTTTTGAAGCATTAAAATTTATGCTCCTAAACCTCCCACCGGTTTCGTGGACCCATCAAAGAATTCAACTTATATTCTTAACCTTTAACAGCATTTCCAGCCAAAGGTTAATTCGTTATATCATAGACAAAGGCATAAAATCCAACAGACTATTTTTCACAACACGTGCCGTTGATCAATACGTGTGCCGTATTTACCCGAGGTTCGAAATATTTTTCGGGCGGCATTGCGTATACTTCAACTATAGATGCGATCACGCTAGAACCCTCAATCTTTAAAACTTTTGCCAAACTCATTACCCGGGCAGGCATTTTGTCTTCGCGCCATAACAACACGTCTTCTCCGTCATGCTTGACATCTCCCCATCCCAAGGTCATTAAGCGACGGGCACGTCCCTTGCATGACAAACGTCTCCCTAGGGATGTCCTTATCGGATAAAGGGGGCGACAGTAACAAATAGCAGAGGCCGCTCGAATTTCTCCCCTGGGAAGCGACCAGATTTACAAGGGCTGCACCAACAACCTTGTTATGAGCAGGGGCTGAAGCGCGAAACACGAAGTCAGGTGCGCCCTTGGACGATTCGTTAGGGATATGTATTTAATTGGCTGTGGAACGGTGGGGATTTACCTTACTTTTGATGTGCATTAATTTAAGTGCTGACAAAAAGTTGTAAATTTCATCCCATTCTAAAAGGGATGGAATGAACTCATTAATAATTTTAATACTTTAATAATTTTTTTTCTGTTATTTCCATCTTTTTCATTAAAATAGGGCTTTTAAAATACTTCCAAGGTAAAATGAAATCTACAACCGGACGCATTATTAAACAATTAATGTATTAACGTTATGAAAAGCAGAAATTTTCTTTATTTATTATTAATTGATGCTTCATTTGTGTATTTATTTAATTCCTCCAACACTTTAAAAAATTAAAATTATAAACTCTGATAAATAGATTGTACGGACGAAAGAAAATGTATAATTTATAGTTATTCGCTAATTTTTGTTGTTGTTGTTCTGTTTGTAATCCAAAGAGGAATTTCTTCCTTATAGTTTGGCAACATTCTGTTACCGATGCAGCTCAAATACAAATGAAAAAAAAAAGAAGATTAAAATGAAACCTGCTATGCACGTTTCAATGTATCGTGTCAGAATATCATTTCTTGAAAGGCCAAGCACCACGTGCTCATGCAAGTCAAATTATATTTTTATTCATTTTAATTGTTTCATTGAATGAGTCACTTTAGTATTGCAAACGATCCAAAAAAAAAAAAAAAACTTTGCCTCGCTTTTATTGTTCAAAAAATGTCGCATTTAATGTTTATTTCATTTCATACTAGCCTCCTCTGGCTACCAGTCGGTTCGCCAGTATTAATGCCGTCAAAAGGGTTCAATCAATTTTTTATACATATAACTTGGTCTCATAATAAGTTTTTCAGGAAAATACTTTTAATCTTCAAATTCACTTATTCTATTATGTAGGCCTTAAGCAGTCCTGACCTTTGAACTCCGCATCTCTCTCTGATTTTCTATCAGTGCAGGTAAAATTCACTTTTAAATGAAAGTGGAAATGATGAAACTTCAATTAATATAAAGGCCTCTTTACTCAATCCGAGCGTGTCTTTAAATAAAACTGAGAACTGAAAGCAGAGGAGTCCGACATTGAAGGTTTATGTTCACTACAGAAATTGAAACGTTAATTGATGGCTTTTTTGTTTTCCTATAGGATATTGCTGTACCTTGATATTTGGTGAGTGCCGCTTAAGAGTAGCTTGCTTTCACACCTGCAAGGCTTCCCAAAGCCTCTAGTTCGAAATTACCACCCCTCATTATTCCCTCCTACTTGAATTGGATGGTCCATCTATAAATTCGGTCGAAACATACCTACTCTACACAAATTATGACTACTCACATGCAATCCATATAAATTTAATTAATGCGCATACAAGATACAATGATAAAACTATCTATGCATATATAATGTAGATTACAAATTGAATTTATCAAATAGCATGGAAAATGAATCTATGCCAAAAATAAACGCAGATGTGTGTGCGTATATGTATGTTCTGTCTCTCCATAGGCCAAATCGTTTGATAAGAGCTACTAAATTCGGCATATGGATTGTTTCGAGGATGAAAATGCGCATTTCGGATTGATTTTTTTCATAATTTTAACTATTCAAAATTAATCTAAAGTTTGGTGTTTTTTCTCCATAGCTTCCGTAAATATTCCTGCACAAATCTGGATCTTAAATCTTTTCAAAATTTCAAAAATTGTTTTTTTATCATAACAATTTAATAGACGACGAATTTTTGATAAATTTTAGTAATAAAAATATTTTTTACCTGATTTTCAATAATAGATTATACTGCTGCCCATAAATGCAAGCCGTTTTCATTATTTCCTCAAATATTCAATCAGTGATTTTTTTCTCATGTTGCCAGAAGCTAAGGAAGAATATCTGGAGGAGGATTATATTTAATATCTTTGTAAAATACGAGACAAATACCAAATTAATGCTATAATATTGTTACAAGCGGGCGAACGCTCGCCATAGGTGAAAACGTTGGGGGCGCGTCACAAGGCGCTCCGCGCCAGCCGAGTTGACTTGGCGAGAGGAATATTCTGGTAACCCCGATTCAATTCTGGCTGCGCCTCGGCTTTTCTCCCTGATTAAGGAAGCCTCTCGTGCTTTCGCCCGACTATATAAGAGACAGGTTGCCTCTTCCTGGCAGTGGATCTCTGTTTGAGAAGAGAAGCGTTTCGCTTACTTGTAGCTTTTCGCTTGTTATTAGTGAGCTGTGTTTGTGGTTGCTGTTAACGCTGTGTTATTGAGCTCGCTGTGATTTACTGTTGCTGTGCTATACTATAGCTGTTTTGCAAACCGTGTTTATTGTGCGTAAGACTTGCATTTACGCTGTAGTGACTGATTATTGCTGGATTGTGTTTTCTGAAGTTTTACTGTTTCAAGCCAGTTCAAGCCAGTTTACTGTTTACAGCTATTTGTATATACCTGCAAATAGCTGTAAATAAATTTGTTTGTGCTGTCCTCAAATAAAGTCCATTCAATCCGAACCCGCTACGCTAAAAACGTAACAATATCGTTAAATTTATACTAGGCCAACCATCAATATACCAACTGGATATTTAAGTTTCTAAAATTTCTGAGGAATTATGGGACAGTCTTCATTAGATTCATGTAAGCAATAAACGGAACATGAGCAACTTCCTTAAAATAAAATGGCTATCACGTCAGATAATTTGGTAGAAGCATGAAGTTATAGCCAAATGCGATACTTTTCCCTTAACCGGCGCCAAAGAAATTAGGCGGAATTCTACCTTATTTGGTGTTTTTTCTCTTTAAAATTGCTGTATGAAGTTTGACGGAATTCCACCTTATTTGGCGTTTTTTTCTCTTTAAAATTACTGCAAGAAATTTGGCGGAATTCCACGTTATTAGGCGTTTTTCTTCTTTAAAATCTCTAAGAAATTTGGCGAAGTTCTAGATTATTTGTCTTTTTTTTCCTCTTTAAAATAGCTGTAAGAATTTTGGCGGAATTTTACTTATTTGGCGTTTTTTCGCTTTTGTCCGGCAAGCGAAAAATTACCCGAAATGATTTATCTGAAGTCAAATACAGAGTGATTATTTTAAAAAAAACCTATTCCAATATGTGAGACCTTAATTATCATACCATTAGCAGGAACGGAATAAAATTTTAGTTCAAAATATTTTGAGGTATCACTCAATAATCATGAAATACAAGAGTTAAATTTTAACAGTAACTGTAACAGTAAGAAAATTTGAAAATTTTCAGAAGGGAGCATTAAAATTTATACAGAAATATACTCCCTAGAGAAAAAAAATAATAAACAGCATTGAAAGAAGCAACGTTACGGTACCTGTAGCATGACAAATCCATCTCCACCCCGTAGACAGAAATTTTTTAAAACTTATGTTGGATGACATTTAATGTTAATACCGATTTTTGAATACTAATTCATTAATTTTTATTAATTAATTAAAAGCTAACTTTCTGGCCAAAAATCTTCATTTCCTCCACCTCCAAATAAGTAACATATTCAGTTTGTTTTTTCGTCACATTAAGGAGGTTAGGGCTAGTATGTTTTCGGTCGATTATTTGAAACGATTCTGTTTATTTTGTTAAGGCTTGATGCATTTAAAACCAAGCATTGTTAATGAATCGATTTTTCCAATTGATTTTGAAGTATTTTAGAATTAAAATAATATAATATAAAGGAAATTAGAAAATTTAATATGCAAATTTCCCCATCTGGTATAGAAAAATGACGCATTTTGAGCTGCCAAAATTTGTTTTAAATTCTTAATAGGAGTTGAAAATTAAACGCTAGTATAATTTTTTTGATCAATTGTTTACAACAACTGAAATTGTTAGGGCTGGAATAGCCTGGTTGGTAGGGCGTTGGATTCGCATTCCTTAGATTGCGAGTTCGAACAAGCCAGCTGAAAACTCCGTGTTTGGTGGACGTCACTACATTTGTCGGGGTCACGATGCCAACAATGTCGAAAGTAATATCCCTCCTTCCTCTGTAAATTGAAACACGAGAACAGTAATTGTAATTACTTAATAAAAAGTAACTAAAATAAATTTTTCCCTTGTTAACCTAAGTAAGAATTGATTTTAAAAAATTGTTTTTAATATTACTTGTTGAGTTATCTTTGTCATACACAGATGGATACTAAAAAAAGTCTATTTCCGCATGAAAAAAAGGTCTAAAACGTAGAATTTCAACAAAATTTCGAGTTTGAATTTTTTGACGATAACTGTACTTTTATTTTACTATACTATGTATCCGTGAAAATAAAAAAGAAAGAAAGAAATATTTGTTGCTAACTTCATGGGTGCCTTAAAATATTTTAATTATGAATATTATTCAAACAATTTCAAAATGCCAAGTTTGCTCATTAGTAAATATATTTACTGATTAATCTGAGTGATAGTTTCATGTTTTTTCCGTATCTTTCAAACTATAGATCTTTGTCTTCATTTCAAAAATTTTCAACCTCATCTCTGAACAAAAATTCACTTTGAAATAAAATATCCCCGTTTTCTAACACCAAACAGCAACAATAAATAATCAAGAACTGCATACTCTATTCTTAAATGCTTAGAATTTCACAATGGATATCTCTCAGGTAATTAGTCCTACAGATTTTCAGCCTCTTCTAGAAAATGCCTGAGACAGATGAAAGAGGAAATATGAGACTGTCGCATTTCAAATTAATCTCCTGCTACGGGCAATTAGTCTGCGATCTTTGAGAAGCCATTCGGAGTTTATTATTTTCCATTGAGGACAGAATCGACTCAGAATTATATTTCTAATCTCAATTAGAGTCCCAATTGATCGGATTAAGAGGACAAGAGGCGAGACGTCTGATTAGGAGGTTGATGATTCATGATGACATATCCAACAGGTTGAAGTATTTGAAATGGCGCCATGAAGAAAGTAAAATAATTTTCCAAAATAAATTAAAATGTGTTTAAATTCAAATAATTTAAATCTATATTACTCACTTTTTTATGTTTTTTAGTTCTTGAAAAGATTTTGACGATTGATTGGGATCTATTCTGCTTGCCCAGAATTTTTTCTTTGATGAATCGTGGTAATATGGTAATCGGCGTGACTTCTGACTAGGGCGATGAGGATTCATAACGACATATCCATAGGATGAAGGATTTAAAATGACACAGAGAAGGAATTAAAATAATTTTGGAACAATAAATTAAAATATGTTTATATAAAGACAATTCAAATCAGCATTAATCACCATTTTTTACCTTTTAATTCATGAATCGATGCTGGAGATTGGCTATCATCTGTACTATTTTCCAAGCTTTTTTTTTTTCGCTTTCATGAATCATGGTAATATGATAATCGACGTGGCTTCTAATTAGGAAGATGAGGATTCATAACGACATATCCAAAGATTGTAGGATTTAAAATGACACAA
>JAOUZG010021379.1:0-10489 GCA_026289955.1 Argiope argentata
TGTGTGTGTGTGTGTGTGTGTGTGTGTGTGTGTGTGTGTGTGTGTTGGCGCGCTACAGGCCAGATCGTTCAACCTACAGCTACCAAATTTGGTATATGTATAACTTGGGTGTCGGGAATGTGCACTTCGGAGACCTTTTTTGAATTTTTAATTAAAATTTTAATTAATTAAAAAATTAACAAAATTTTGAAGTTTTTTCGCTATAACTTCCGAAAATATTACAGCACAAAATTGACTTTTGCATCAAGTTAAAGCTCAAAAAATTAGCTTTTCAGTGATACTGATGTTTTGACCTATAAATTAAAATTCTATTTTTAATGAATTTTTAAACATTTAATTTATATCGTTTTTTTTCGACGATTTATTTCGCATAAAATTAAAATAAAATTTTATCTTCTCGAGGATCTCAAAAAAAAATCAGCTTTTAATAAAATGTTGCCATCATATTTTCAGAAGTTCTGATGAAAAATAAAGTTAATTACTACCAAAAATTAAACAGAAAAATATAATTTTCATCATGTGATTATATGAAATGAAGTAAATAGGAAATGTGATGTTTTTTAAACAATAAATGCAAGAGAAAAATTTTCTTGATCGTTTGCGCTATCAAAATTATTAATTCAATTAAATAATTAAAATAAATAAAAATACAAAGTAAAAATATGTTACAAAAGTGCGACAGTTAAAACAGAAAAAGAATTTTTAGAAAAGCACCAAACGATAATCTTTTGAGAGCGAGATTAATTATTTAAAAGTAAGAAATCTTAAACGAATTTGAAGATGACGTCATTTCAAAGAAGCAATTGATAATAAGTAGAAGAAAAATATTTTTGCATTCAAGTTGTGGTTTTTTTAAAACAATAAGATATGTTATGAATTGTTACTTTTATTTATGTGAAGAAGATATATTGTACAATCAAATAATTCACCTTTGTGATTGTAATTTATCTCTCCATTTTAATGAGTCAAGCGAAATAAAAATGCATCTGCTTTCAACGAAGCATACGTAATATTAAAGCTGTACTGGTAAAAGCAGGTTCAAAGAAACGACGAACAAAAAGCAATTGATAATAAGTAGAAGTAAAATAATTTTGCATTCTTTTTTTTTTAATTTTTAAAACAATAAGACATGTTTTGAATTGTTATTTTTACTTATGTGAAGAAGATATATTGTGCAAATCAAGAAAAATTATTCCTTGAGATATTATAAATTATAAAAAAATTATTATGTGTCAATTTCTGTAGTGAACATAAAACTTCAATGTCGGACTACTCTTTTTTTTCAGTTCTTAATTTTATATAAAGACATGGTCGGATTGAGAAAAGAGGTCTTTATATTAATTGAAATTTCATCATTTCAGCTTTAATTTAAAAATGAATTTTACGTGCACTGAGAGAGAGGCAGAGTTCAAAGATAGGACTGCTTAAGGTCTACATAATAGTATAAGTGAACTATATGACTATCGAAATTCGAAGCTTAAAAATATTTTGCTGAAAAACTTATTATGAGACCAAGTTATATAAAAAAAATTGATTGAACCCTTTAGTCGGAATTAATATTGGCGAACCGGCTGGTCACCAAAGGCGGCTAGTACTTAATAATCAAGAAGTAAACAGCACCTTAGTTTCTTTACACTCATATGTATTCGCATATATTTTTATTGATTTTCCTTTTTTGTAACTATTCACTAAATTATTTTATCTTAGCTTTCTAACTGACTTTTCGTCTATCACATCTTGATAACAAGTGATATAACCACTGAATACTTTATTATTATTTTTAATTCAAAGAATCATTCTGTGCATTATTTCTCAATATAATTTTTATCACAAGTAGAAAATTATTGTAAATGGTTACATACTATTTTTTATATTTTATATGACTGTAAATTCTGTAAATGTTTATTTGCGTTTATTCTTCTGCATATATTTTGGTCTTTAATAAACTGTCTTCAAACCGTTCAGTAACCAGAATGGTTACAAATAGGGGGCATGAGACGGTGTTAAGTTCCATTAAGAGTTTTTTTTTTCTCCTTTGTCTGCTTTTCTCTGTTGATGTTGCTTTTCTTTCAGAGCCTGGTAGCTTTCTCTGTACAGTTAGCAACGTCATTTTTTTACCAATGAATTTGATAAAATAAAACTCATTATTGATTTCTGTATTGATAACTTTACATCTACCTTCTGACTTTTTCTTCCTCCCGTTCGAGAGATCTTTTTCTAATGCGAGATTTGCTTGTCGTGCAGAAGGATTTTTTTCCCGGTACGAAAGGAGCTCCTGTTTTCGCCTCGTCTGCAGCATCAAGAGAATAAATATATTGGTGGACGATCAGCCGTGGTTCGTGGCTCCGCTCCAAGAGTGTCCTAATAAAGAAGCTAAATTTCAGTTGAGAAGAAATCGGTCGAAATCTCGGGCAGCGTTGTGGCATTTTGGGACCTATTCCACTGCCCGAGTTTTCTGAAAGCTATTCCTGACCAATAGACTTCAATAAGTCTTCTAGTGTGTTTTTTTTCAAGTGCCCCAAAACAAACTTATCGCATGATTGCAACTCATGACGGGGAGAAGTTGGCTCTTGCGTTACTCAGAAAAAGAAGAAGAAAAACCTCCGTGTTTTTTGACAAAATCCAATGGTGGTAATACGGAGTCGAGATAATGTCCAGAAAAAGTAGAATAGACCTTCAATGGCTTTGATAAATTTTACAAAATGTCTCATGAAACTTCACAAATATTTCCCTAATATCTGTTCAGATTTATTAGAGTGTATACTTTTTTCAGGTATGAATGATAAGGTGTAATATTTAAGATTTTTCCTCAAAAAAGAGAAATCTAGTTTCTTTAGCCCCATCAGCAAGAGTCATTCTTAATAAAAAGCATTCTTTGCTTACATTGTGGTTCAATCCTGATTAGACTTTCTTGATAATTATATTGGCTGCTGAAGCTTTGGTAACCCGTTCTTGTTAACGCTGTAAATTTCGTAACCCTTTATCAGAGTTTATCAATTATTACTCTATATTGCATCTATAAAACTTCGTAGTTCTGCTAAAACAGTCTTAAGAAGATTTACATTTAATTCTTTTAAAAAGTTGATAGCCAGTCATTTGGAGAGTTTCCACATTCAGTCTAATCCTCTGGGAATTTTATTTTAATTTTTAATTGCCAGTTATTACACCAAAGTTTATCTTAATTAAAAAGATCCTTTTGAAGCAATCTCTCAAATCTATCGACACTCTCGGTCCAATTCCTCTGGGAAAATCCACTTCAATTTATTTTTACCGACATTGCTTGATATAATTAGTTCTGTATCTAAAATACAAACAGTTTATTAATGTAAGTGGTAAGCAAAACATCAAAGAAATGTCTTTAAAAATTAATAAAATCTTTCGATATTATTATCATATCAGAACATGATGTTGTTTTGCGAATGAGGTTTGTGGCGTAAACAAAAATCCGTAGGTGAAAAATAAAAATTTTATTATCTGCAAGTGCATTTCAAAAAATCAGCTTATAATAACGCGATGCCATTGCATTTGCAAAAGTTCTGATTTAAAAGAAATAAGTTAATTACTAAAGCAAATAAAACCAAGAAAATTGTCTTTTTGAGCACGTGATTATACCAAATAAAATAAATAGGAAATGTGATATTTTTTGTAAACAATCAATGCGAGACAAAGTTTCTTGGATCGTCTTGCAATACTAAGGGGACTCATTCAATGAAACAATTAAAATTAATAAAAACATAATTTTACTTGCACAAGCACGCGGTGCTTGGCCGTAAAAAATTATATTCTGACATGATACATTTAAATATGCATAGCAGATTTCATTTCAATCTTTTTGTTAATTTAATTTAATTTAATCATCCTTAATGTAGGAAAATATTATTCATTAGAATGTGCTATTACCAGCAATTTTCATTTCACTGCAGAATCTTTTTGTTTTCACCTTCCAGCTGCCTACCAAGCGATTTCTTCGGATTGGCAGTCAGTTCATTTTCTGTTGCATTGCGAGTTATTCGCAGTTCAGTGGGTTTACTTTCACGACTACAGATTTTTATTGCATAATATTATTGTCGTACTGCGTTCTGTAAAGAAGTCGTAGCCTTGTCTCCTTTTGAAGAGACACATATTCGAAGACTGTTAATTCTGAACAGCTGTGAGGGGATTCTTCCTTTGTTGCGCATTGTGTTTCTCCCGCTGTGATGTTACCCTCGGGAAGGAAGGGAATCAGATAATGGAGAACACATGCGATGGCGATCCTTTGAAGAATGGAACTGTGTCAAACCCCCTGATGGAACTATTCCATCTATGGATCACCCAAATTGGGATAAAGTTCCAATAATGAACAACATATGTGTTTTACGACCCATTGAAGAAAGAAGTGCTAAAACCTCCAGATGCGAATATTTGTGTATTGTGAAGGTTCTGATAAGAGGGTGGATGTTTTGAAAACATTCCCACTGCAGACGGCTGACCAATGGGAGTATTTCTGATGAATTATTGGATGATCGGCATCTCCAGCATGCCAATGCGAGCCTGAGAGGCGGAACTTCACCAATGTTAAAATGGAAGGTTTTAGAAGAAGCGGGACCAAGAAGACAAGCTGATCCGGTTGACGGGACCAGCTGATCAGGCGAGATACTGGACGAGAGCTGATACGACAGCGGGGCGAGCTGTGAGCAGAGGTGGAGTCGAAGAAATACCACGTGATCTCGAGTTTATTGATAAGATCTACCGGAAGTAATCCGTAGATCTCTGGAGCTACACGAAGTACCTTCAGGATACGCGGATACCTCTGGATACGCGGACAGCCTGTGAGTTCTCGGTATTAGATGTCGAACTGACAATCCAGTTGTAAATATTCCCCAGCATTTAACCTAGAGGATGTTGTTGTTTTTGTTATTGTATAAAGCTGTAAATAAAACCTTTGTGTTTAAAACGCTACCAATTTATTTGATCGACCAGGATCAAATCATTACATTCCAGTGTCGGTTCTCATCGCTCAAAAGATATTTGAACTTATTTGCAAACGTCGCATCTAAATACAGATTTTTAAAAATTATGCAATCGGATTGTTAATCAGTCGCAATGAAAAACTGGTTGCCACTTCAACTGTCTCTAGAAGTGTTTTATTCCTTGCTACATCATATTTCATACCAACTTTAAAAAGCAAACATATTCTGCAAAGGTAAAACTTATTTCCAGTTCAACAATTAGCCCTAATGCAATTGTAATAAGTTGCTTTTCAAGCCAACATTTAATACCTTGATTCTTAGGAGAGATGGAGTTGTACAGATCTTTAGATATCTAACTTCAAACTTTAAATATATATAAAAAAAATTACGAAAATGTTTATTTCGTATTAAAAAAAAGGTGAGTGGGGAGGGTGTTGAGAGGACAGATGAATGAAGGCACTGTTTGTATTTAGAAATAGGTGAACTCAGAGATTTCGCTGAAGTAGTAAGTGCAATGGCCACCGCCCGTGTTTTTGCGCACCATTCCCGGGAAAAATAGAATCGTCGGAAAGTGCTACTCACGGGATTCTGAAAACAACAATAGGTTTAATTATTACCAAAAAAACATTAACATTTTTTAAAATTAAAAACGTCGGACAGAGAAGGGTTTACGCCAATGAGTGAAGAGTTGTAAACAGCTATTAATTTGAAATTCGAATAAAATGTCTTATCCAGATCTCCTAAAATTAAAATTAAAATAGATGCCCCGGCACTTTGGGAAATTAATCTGTAGCAAGCTTTCGTTATAGTCCTTAGATTTTGTTCTGAAGATTTTTTAATGACTTTTATCGGTATATTTAATAGGATAGAACGAAAATGATCTTAATTTTTTTAGATTTTAGTTTAGTAATAGTGGTGGAAAGTTACTTTTTAGGTTAAAAAAGAATATTAAAAAATTTGGTTACCATACAATAAAATCTTGAGGCGCAGCAAAAATTTTAAATTTGTAAAAAAAATTTAAAATTGTCTTATTTTAATTTGTTAATAGTGAGAAGAGTTGCTTTTTAGGTCCAAAAGCAATTTAAAAAATTTAGTTCTTATACTACAATAGCTTGAATATCCGCGGAGAACTTAAATTTTGTAATAATAATAATAATAATAAACCTGAAAAATTATTAACTTTAATAAAAGGATTTTTTATGAATTTTTCGGACATATAATATAACAAAAGATGGTTTAAAATCCACACATAGCCATTACAAGTACAGAAATATTAAATGGAAGATACAATAATAGTATTAAATTATTTTTTAATATCAATTTATGTGTTTCTTACTTCTGTATCCTTCATGACTACAAGTGTTACAGAAACAAAATGTTTGCTTCTACTCCAATGCTACACTAAAAAAAAACTTTTTTTTTAAATTTAATTTTTGGCATACTCACTCGTGAATCAATTTGTGCTCTTATCTATCTTTCTCTTGCAACTAAACTGTAGATATTTTTAACCGATTCGGTCCTCAGATTCACAGCTATTTCCATTGCTTACATGTTACAAGGAAACCGGAAAAAGTTGATAGCTGAATGATTATAAGTGCTATTGATACCTAGTTGTCACAAGTTCTTCGAGGAAGGGAGGAGCTGGAAAAAGTAAAGAATCACAAAAAGTAGCTAAGTTAAATGAAGAACGGATTTTAAAAAAAGGCAATGTGTCAAAAGCGATTACTGGCGACAATGACAACATTGAAGAAAAACATTGTTATTTACAGAGAGAGGCAAACCAACCAGATGCTTCAAATATGCCTCAAGACTGGTCAGCAGTTCAATAATAAGTTAAAATCCTCGAGTACCCACGGTTACAAGAATATGTTCACCCTTGTCTTGTATTCAAGATGTTTCTATGATGATCTCAAGAACGTTATAAACCAGATTATTTATTTAAAAAAGTGTTATTTGCAGCTCCAAAAATATTCTTTTGTCCATGCTAAAGATTAACGTAAAATTCAACGAAAATTTGGTTTACGATGGGTTTCAAAAACAAAGTAGAGGCGGATTCAGGAAGTTTATAATTCCAAAGATAAACTTCAACGTCAACATGATCTCATGTCTGAAAAATGACGTAACTGACCCCCGCCCCTTGCTGATACATATTTTCAGGGACTCTCCTCAAAGTGTTACATATTTCTCTTCCAGAAGAATCCTTCTCTGAAGCAATTTTGAAGTAATGTCTAGTATAACCGCGTCCCTTTACAACGGATTCGGAAAAAAGTAGCTCCACTCCAAGTGCATTTCTAAATTTTAGAAAAATAAGTAATTTCGACATTTGTTCTTGTGTTCACTAATGTAGTCTGAACCATTTTTACTCATAACAAAGCACACACGCATACTAACTAAAAAGTCAGTTTCGTTAATCAGATGCATAGCAGACAGAGTGGATTTGCCGAATCAACTGAACTACGCAAAGCTACTGATTTGCAATCGCTCTGTCCTTATCACCGGACGCAGTCAAATTTCTGCCTTATCTTCATACCTACCACGCTGGGTGACAACACAGTTCGATAGTAAATTGTTATTATAATTTTATTCACACGATAACGCCTTTTTAAAGATTTTTATTTTATAATCTAGGCACACAAAATTCCTTAAAAAGTTGTAAAAAGTGCGCTTTTACGAAACTTTAACGTCTTTACAGCTCTTCAAGATGTTAAATCAATATTTTTCATGTTTTTAATTTATCTTATCTACACCTAAAGTAAAATTTTTGACGCTATTACTAACTAAAATTCAAACTGATTTTTTCTTTAAAACTTTTAAAATGCATCAAAAATTTTAAATTTTTGAAACTTTAACGCCCTTGCGGCATTTGAAAACGTACTCCAATATTTTTCATATTTTTAATTTATCTTTTCTACACCAAAAGGCAGCATTCGAAAAATCGAAAGTTGTTTTTTTTCTTTCCACCCCAATATTTAATGATCAAAAATTTAAACTTATATTCTCAAGAAACAGCAGTAAGAATTTAAAAGAAAATTGTGAAAAGAAAAATCAGGGCTTGAAACGGAATGGGCTGATTCTGCAAATGTCAAAATCTTGATTTTATTTTTATCGCATAAAAATTGTCATCCGAAACGTGTCCTTGATATAATGTGAATTCAAAATTCGCCAACGCCTTTAACTATAATTCTGAGAAAACTGTTTTTTTTTTAACTCTCTTGACGAATAAAAATAAAGGAATCACGAGGTGGCACCTTTGGCTCGTTTTCATTCCGAAGAGCTCCGAAGATTACCGAAGAGTGTTTCCTCGTGAAAATAAAAAAAGTTGGGATCAGTTCGTGACAGAAATACGGATGTGGTCGGCACGACATTTCTGTCGATAGTTAAAATGCGCATTTCTTGTCTCTGGGTGAAAAATTCTGAAAGGAGTTTATTTTTGGATTTCATTATAAACGGTTACTTGTATTTCTTTCTTTCTTTTTTTCATTCAGCTTTCAAAATACGTGTTTATAAGTAAACGCCAAGTCTCACAAAATTGCAAAAATGGAAAAAAAAATTAAAGCTTATATGAAAATTCAGCAGATTAAGAAATTCGTCAGCAAAACAAAAGTATTATAAAAATAAAGGAAATTTTCAATAGTAAATTTCAAATTATCATGTGCGAACATTATTATTTTTAAATCATTATTTATCTTAATGAATTAAAGTTATTAAACAATTTAAAACGGTTTGAAGCAATCACAAGACCTCTATATCGGTCTCTATCCACCCTTCCCTCTCTGTATATACCGGGTGGCCAGAAATAAAACACCCCTACTCTGACCTCTCTGGATATCGAACTACTCAGTGTAAAGGCTTGAAAATTTGTGGACATACTATTCAAAAAATGGGGAAACGGATTTCACGAAAAAAAAATTTAGTTCCAGAAATCACCGATAGGTGGCGCTGTACCACTGGACGTATGCTGAAAAGACACAAAAACACGTTTTAAACACATTTTATTTGAAAGTACCAAGCATACATGAAACAAGGACGTTATCGATGCAGGGAATGCTGCTCAATATGGTTCCCTTCCTGAAGATGTAAAATGTGAAGTCTGTGGACAGCTTGTTCAACTGCGGATCGTAACTGGTCATCTGAGATGCTTCTCACATGCAGACTGATACTCTCTTTCAAATCTTCCAAGGTTATCAGACGTTCTCGATAAACAAGGTTTTTTAAGTGTCCCCAAAGCCAAAAATCACACGGATTAAGATCCGGTGAACGAGATGGCCAAGTTGTCGGAAACGCGCGACTGATTATTCTGTCAGTGGTGAAATGTTGGCGAAGAAACTGTTGCACAGGGAGTCCAATGTGTGGAGGTGCTCCATCTTGCATAAAAGTAATGGTGTCAAGGCATTGGCGCTGCTGCAAATGGGGTACAACAAATGTTTCGAACATCCTTTTGTACCTGTTGGCCGTCACGGTACATGTCTCAAGGCCATTGGAAGTAACCTCTTCGAAAAAGAACGGTCCAAGGATGAATGTGGCTGTGAATCCACACCAGACTGTAACTTTCGGTGAGTGGAGTGGAATCTCTTGGAAGGTACGGGGGTTTGTCGTGTCCCATATGCGACAGTTATGGGTGTTCACTGTTCCACTGAGGTGGAAATGGGCCTCATCGCTCCACAGAATCTGCCACGGCCACGATGCATCCACTTCAACTCTAGCAAGAAATGTCAATGCAAAGGTCAGTCGCATCTCCCTGTCTGTGGCCAGCAATTGTTGATTAGGGCAGATTTTGTACGGGAAACAATGCACCATTTTTCTGAGTACGTTCCACACTGTGCTATAGGGAACACCCAAGTGTCGTGACACTGCACGTGCACTACTGCAGCCTAAAACATTATCCATTGACTGTTCAACAATACCGGTGGCAACATCTTCAACGACATCAGAACGAACCGGTTTGCGTCCTCGACCAGGCTGAACTCCAAGATGTCCAGTTTCCTCGAATCGAGCGATCATTCTCCTGAGAGCTTGTGGAAGCAATGGTCCCTTACGCAAATCCTTAAGTCGGCGAAACTCTCGAAGTGCTGCTGGAGCATTTCCTTTATTCTCGTAAAACAACTTCACAAGCAAAGCGCGTTCTGGCAGCGTGACAGCCATCACTAATAAGAATGACATTCCCCATCTTTTAACATGGCTTCTAACCATGCTTTATGCAAATTTTTCTGGTTACAGTATGAAATTGCAGTTACAACGGGAGTTCTAGCTTCTTTACTATTTTTATTTTCCATAAGGGGCAGAAAAATTAAAAAGGAAGCATGGAAGCATTCCATTCCGCATAAACATTTTAATTTTTATTATTATTTGTGTCTTTTGATCATAGTTCCAGTTGTGCAGCGCCACCTATCGGTGATTTCAGGAACTAATTTTTTTTTCGTGAAATCCGTTTCCCCATATTTTGAATAGTATGTGTACAAAATTTTGAGCCTTTACACTGAGTAGTTCGATATCCATGGAGGTCAGAGTAGGGGTGTTTTATTTCTGGCCACCTTGTATAT
>JAOUZG010021383.1:0-14040 GCA_026289955.1 Argiope argentata
CAATAACAGTCTATTTCATCAATAACGAAATTTAATGCAGAAATTAAGTTATTCCATCAATAACAGTCTAAATCATGCATTGAAGAAGTCCCTCTCTTATTTTGATACAATATTAAACGTTAGGAAATTCATTAACATTTTGCAGATTCACCATTAGATCAATCAAATGTCCTTCATTCAATGGTTTTCTTCAAGTAACAATCAAGAGTGGTCTCCCTGGAACTTTCTCTCATATTTTCTAATAAAAGACTTATTTGTATATTTCGCTATAAAATTGATGATTTTGAGTATAATCGCGAATACCTTGCATAACTTTTGCGAATGGTAGTTATGATATATAGAATTTTAAGGTGAATTTAGGCTTTTTATTGACTTGTGAGAATATGAATTTTAGACATATTTTAGAAACCAATTAGCACCAAATTTGGATGAAAAATTGCAGTTGTAGTCTCAAACTAACATATTGAATTTCATTGATTTAAAATATTGTGCTTCCATACAAGCGAAAATACAAACCCACAGATGATCAACCGACTGATACATTTGGGTCAAATTCAACAAAGATCTATATTTTAGATATTAAACTTGTAGATCAAATATCATTTATCCAGGTCTTAATGTTTTGCAGTTATCGAGCTTTATTGTGCTCTTATAATGAAAAAGGTAGGTTATCGGTGGGTGAATTTCTTTCAAATTTTAAAAAAAATATGTAAATCTGGTTGTGATTCTAAATTTGCCTGGGTTTGTTTGAAATTAGAAGAATTCTTAAGTCAAAAAAAGACAGAACGGTTAAGTATTTATATAAATTTTTGTTTCAGATCTCGAATGGATCTATAAATCAAAAATTCAGTTCAGAAAGCTAAGCAAATATTTAAATGGTCTTTTTCCTGTATCAAGGCCTTGTTGTGCATCTAAAGTATTTAAAAAAGATTTTTAATATTTTATTCAGGATAATACTCAATAAACTAGCCTTTTTGGAATATATTTTGTTTCAAATGCTATTTTTCTAGTTACTGACCCTTCACTTTTTCCACCAGCCACTCTTTTAAGGTGGAAACATTTTTTGTATTAGTCTCACTTTAAATGTAATCACGAAATGAGAAGAAAATACCATAATTCATATCATGACATACTTAGGTTACTACTATTTTACATAAGAAAGGGAGAAGGGAGGGATCTAAGTGGTTTCCGAGATAATCTGGTGATACAGTTACGGCTTCAAAACAAAAGGGTCCATCTTCAGGACCTATTCCTCTGAACAACCCCTGTATAAGCATGTTTTTTAGTTCACACCAAATCGTCGGGATAAAATGTCCTCACTAATATCTGGTGTGATACAGAAGATTGGTGAAAGGCTTCCGGCTCTGTTATCGTTCCCATCATCTGACTGGGTTTCAAAATTACCAGCTGAGTCTCAAAATATCACTACATTTGTTTCAAAACAAGATTATAATATAACTAATACTAAAAAAATCTACATCCTTAAAGGAATCTGCATGCCATTCTCTTTCTATAGATCATTGTTAAAATGCAAATTACAATAAATAGATATACATTCTAAGGAGCAAATGTAAGCTTAATTCTACCGAACATTTCAACGTTTCGATTCCATCATATCCTTCTACTATACTAAATCGAAAAACTACACGGAATTTTATTTTCTATAATAACAGAGTAATTTCAGAAAATCCTTCCTTATCCATAATATATATCTTAGTATCTAAAATTGCTGGTCATCCAATTGCTACAGCATTGAGGTGTTTCAATGAAACGCTCTACATATCCTATGATTCTCCAGTTCGTCGTACATAATGGTTCAGCTAAAATATTATCCGACTACATTCAATGCCATTTGTATTGTTTGTTACAATTATAGCATTCACTTTCACGAAGGATAAAAGATGTATGTATTTTCTGTTTTCGGTGAGAAGAACCTTGACATTCTTGTCTGACTAATTGCGAATGCTTGTTCTAATTATCGTGTTTCTTGATACTTCACTTACTTATTTTAATGACTGTTTAATAATATTTTATAGCAAGTCTAGCTGAGGAATAAGGAATAGCTTTATGTCGGAAAGAGACATTTTGAAAGAATGTAGCAGGTAGTTCAGTGGTTGACAGGAGATTTAGTTCTTTAGGCTATGTAATAACTTCTGAAAATAGAATGAGTATTCAAAAGGTATGATTAAAATGAGAAATTTACATATGTTTCAATAATTATTTCTAATTGTAACATTTGGATGGTTTAAGTCAAATGATGGACAGGCAATATTATCATAATTTTTTTAAGTATATAAAAATAGTTGAGAATCGTTACATCTTCTAGCATGCCATTGTCATGAGAGATTCATCTGGTTTAAGGAACATTTTGGTTGGAATATCCAAAGTTGGTCGAGAGTGATGTTCTCAGATGAATCTCGTTCAATTGTGACAAGTGAGTTTGGTCACCAATTACTGTGGAGAGAGCGTGTATCATGACATGCACAACAGATTGTTAGTAAACGTGACCGGTGCTGTCCAGTAATGATGGTGTGGTCAGGCATCAGACACAATGACAGAATATCCTTCCACATCTTTGAGATAGGAATCTTTACATCACAAAGGTATGACATACATGTTATTCCGGATCATGGGTGTCTTTTTAGGAATGCTATAGGATCAGACTTTTTGGTTATGGACGATAATGAGCGGTCACTCAGAAGCGTTGAGGTATCGGACACACCGCAAAGTAATAATATTCTCCGTGTGCAATGACCTACTTACTCTTCCGATCTAAATCCCATTGAACATGTATGGGATGCTCTTGGCAGATGTGTTTCACAAAGAACTATCCTTCACCGTCAGTGCAAGAGCTCGTCTTGAGAGAGAAGTGGGACACCCTAGAACTCATCGATAGCTCAGTAGAGAGCATAGAGAACAGCTGTTGTTGTTACTTATGGCACTTGCCTATGGACAAGCCCCCCGCTGATACAGCAGCGGATTTAAGCCGAAAGGAGCGTATCTTGTTTTTTGAAGTAGCTCCATCTAAGGCCAAGAGTACGACTTAGCTACACATTCACCACAGTCGCTTGCACAGCCCCTTTTTACAAGGGGACACAGTCACACATCTCACAGATAGCACACAGAAGAACAACCATGCCCAAGCCATGACTCCCAGAACACGAAGAAGACGCGCTACCTCTGTGCCAGAAAGTCGGCTAGAGAAGAGATGTAAAATGCGCATTAGTGCCCGTGTTCATTACACATATTTTTATGGTACTCATGTTTGCATCATTCTGACCTGAATATTAATTTTTGTGGGAAGGTTTGGAAATCCCCCAAGGAACAACTTTTTTTATTTCTAAATTTTAATTTCTTCTATGTGTCGATTTCCGCATAATTTAGCATTATAGTGAATGCACATCCGCCCTGCAAAGTATGTACTTAGTTCAATTTCTTCAATCATTGTCTATAATTAATTTATTCCCGATAATGTAATTGTTCCTTAGCGATTGTCAAGCAGTGTAAATAAAAAATGAAATGCATCAATGATTTTTGGTAGCAAATTAGAGTAAAATACTCACGAATTCCAAAACGATTTCTAGTGTAAATAAACTACGGAGGAATATTTTAAACTTTAATTAACTAACTGTTAACCTAGCCATTATTTAGATTAATGATTCTTTTTGAGGTTATCTGAAAACTTCTCGGATATAATGTTTTTAATTTTAAATCGGACTCCTCTGGAAAAGACAAGCAATGAGTAAATTCTCCATTCACATCATAGCAAAGTTATTAGTCCAACAATCATAAATAAAATGTCGTTCATCCACATATATACATTACATTTACTGTGTCATTGGATTTCCTTTAAATTATTCTCCAACGATTGGCAAAAAACTTAAATGCCTCGCATTTATCACCTTAGAAAATTGAAACGTCGATAAAATTCATAAAGAACTTTTTTTTCATATTTCTGTTTGTTAAGTGTGAAATTTTCAACATATATTCTCATTAGAGAATTAAATTTTTTATATCATTATAACATCAAAATTTCGGTTTTTTGATAAGCGTTATTTAAAATTGTTGTGCTAATTTTCTGATTTTTCATGGTTTTTTAATGTTTGCTGGCGAGCACCTTTCCTTTGCTTATTTCACTTAACTTTAATTCCTTCTTTTTTCAAATCGTGGAGGAAAGAATTTTATTTTTATTATATTTACTGACGCACGACAGAATATGTGATACTTCAATAAATTATCTAACTACTCTTTACATTTTGTTTTTTGATTTTATGTTTTACAGTATTTTATAATCAAATTTATATTTTTAAATTCATTCTGCAGATTTTTGTGATTATACTATGAATTTTGTGTAAATTAGATGTAAATATTGTTAATATGTATTAATTTTTAAGTAAATATTGTAAATATTTGTAAAAGGTTTAATTCTAATGGAAAGGTGCGTCAGCGGGAAAAGACCATTCTATGGATATTTACAACAGAATATCCTCATATTTGACTAATTTTACAATGTAGGTGTGTTGACGACGTAATGAGGTCACTAAAGATTTTTACTTCCTTATAGTAGAAGTTAAGAAATAAAGATTTATTCTCATGTAATATTGGAGAAAGTTACACAGTTTTCCTTAACGAAGACATTATTTCTGAGTTTGTCCTGCCCTTTCTATGGTCTAATTAAAAGCCGCGGCTTAAAAAGGGTAATCAGATCAGCTTGAAAAACAGGTTCCGTTAGTTGGCGTAGCTAGAGAGGACGACTTTTTTTGTTTGTTTGATGTGAGTTCTATAGCTCTGCTGTTAACCGAGATCAGCGGATTGGATAGAGTAAATTCGCTGTGAATTTAAAGATTGTGTTGTGAATATTTTTTATGCGTTTTCATACGCAATAATTTCTACATCTTTGCATCATTTTTGTGTGAGAACTATTCGTAAAATAATTTAGAGTCTGATCAAATGAGCTTCTTTCATTGTGTTACGGATCTCCTGTTAACTCTTCTTTCACTTTCACATAAAGAAAAACATATGGATATGAATAAAGTTTTCAAAGAAACTTGCTTCAGAGGGTAAATTTTCCTCTGTGGAAAGAATACATATATCCAAAACAAGTAAAAAGAAAGAAAATGAGAAATTCTGAAAAATCAAACACAGTGATATGAAAGTGGAGTATATAAGAGAGAGTAATGTTAGTTGAAAGGCTTGCTAAGAGAAAATTTTGAGTTTTCAAAGTTATATGCATTTGAAAATGAGAGCTAATGGCAGTAATACTAACTGCGAAATGACTCAAATCAATCTGAGTAAAGAAATTACTTTGAATAGTTGCTCAGTTTATGTTGCAAAAAATGACTAAGAGGGGCTCTTCGCATGTGTTGCAGTAACTGAAAAGTTCAATTGTCTGTTCTAGAACTACATAAATGTTTGAAAAGTCTATTAACAGGCATTTGAAAAAACCTTGTAAATAGAGTTCCTGTTTGTATAAAGTATATTAAAGTTTAAAAGTCCATTACTTTCTCTAGATTTAAAGTTGGAAAAGTCTATTTACTTGAAAAATTTAAGTTAAATAGAAGGGTTTCTATGTAAATTTATTGTTTTCGGGAAATTTTGGGCAAGGTTTGAAGAAAATGAAATAAAGAAGCGCATAAAAGACTTAAAAATGAATTAATTGTAAGTGAAATTAAAATGTTGATTAATACTTGCAAGCAACACATACGCTTAATGATTACTCTTGTTGATTAAATTATCCTTTTTACTGCATTTTATCCCAGCATCAAAAAGTTATTTGATTTTAAAAAATCAATTTTAATCTTATTTTAATAAACCATTTATTACGTAACACAAAATCAGATGTAAACATTTTTTATGCATAAACTCCGTTTTTAAAACATATTTACCACGAATATTCTTATTGTAATTTGCGCATATTCTTAAAAAATTAAAATATTGAGCTCATTTTAAGAAAAGCCGGCTTTCTGGCACAGAGGTAGAGCGTCTTCCTCGTGTTCTGAGAGTCCCGGTTTGAGCATGTTTGTCCTGTGTTTTATCTGTGAGATGTGTGAATGCGCTCCCCTGTAAAAAGAGGCTTTGCAAGTGTTTGGGTGTGTTTTTCATCCTCATATGAGCTAGAAGTCAGACTTCTGCCCTCGGGTGCTCAGGTTGGCATGGGCTACTGCACCTCTCTTTCCCTGGCAAAAAGCGGACACGATATCATTATTTTAAGAAAATTCAGTTTCAATATGAAAAAATAAACTTTACATGCAAGAAACTGACAAGTTCGAACATGAAAATTTACATATCAGCTATTCTTAATATTCCCTTAAAAGTATTCATGTCTAAAATAAATAATATTGAGGTAAGATAATGAATTTGCTTGACTCACAGCGGTAAGAATAGATAAATTACATCCAAAAAACGAAAGTAAAGATAACCTGGTAGGAATTATATTAGTCAACAACAGTTAAACAGTAACATTAACTTATCTAACAGTAATCTTATCTTGTTTCGTATATAAATTCCAGCTCACACCACATAATTAACTATATTACTACTGTGTCAGCTACTGCTCTGTCGATGATTATTTGAGGAATGGTGCGCTTAATAACTTTCATCTAGTGTGCTAAGATTTTGCAAGAATTTTTTTTTATTATGGTTGCGTCAATCACTGATGATTGGATGAATGGGGTGTTCGTTTTCTTTTCTTGTGCTGTGATAATATTTTAAAAGTTTCTGTTTCATTATAAAAGTTGGGTCAATTACTGCATGATCGATGATGATTGGATGAATGATGCTGTTTGCATCTTTCCTATACTGATATTAGATTTTGCAAGGTCGGGTCAATTACTGCTATTACTGCGGTTTGCATCTTTCGTATGCTGTGAATAAATTTTGCAATTACCTGTTTCGTTATTACAGTTGTGTCGATTACTGAGCTATCGATGATGATTGGATGAAAGATGAGTTTCGCATCTATCATACGTATGTAGTCCTTATAACTCGTATTTGTATAACGAACACGTAATAGTAACATTATTATTTGAACAAAAGGATGAGAGAGAAAAAATATTAGTTGAAGTTCTCTATTTTTTAAAGAAAAGAAACTCCAGAATTTAGTTGCATCCAATTTCGTTCGCGTACGAAACACTCCCACCTTTTCAGATAGAAAATTCAAAACTCAAAACTACATTAAGATATCAAAGATCAAGTATATTGAATTTATTTCATTCTTCCCAGTTTGGTTCTGGCTCAGTACAGGTTGGTTATCGAGTTTAGATATCACAGGATCAACAGTCTTATTTCTTAGATTTTTTTTCCCCTAGAATGAGGAAGTTTTCTTATATCTTTTAATGATGTCAAATATTTTTCAAAGAAACTGCGGTTATCTCAAGTGAATACAGACGCTCCACAGACGGCTTAGTTTTACAGCAGTAGCTGTTTTCACTTTCACTAGATGTGTAACGGCATCTCAGTGATTCTTTCTTAAATAAAGCTCAATAGAGTTTTTTTAAATTTTTTTTTATTTTTTAAAATATTTTTTTATTTAATAACTAATAAATTTTTAAAATTATTTTTAATGCAATTTTTTTGGAAATTATTAGGTTTTCCTTTTTATGTATTAAATATTTTCCAGAATGCACTATTTGCTTCTTATGATTTTTATTTGTGTTTATAATCCAGATAATCTGTCACTACATTATCACTCAACGGCATTAAGTGATACAAAAATCAAAACCTACTTCCAATTATTAAAAAACGCTACATTATCAAATTATTTTGACTAGTAAAATAAGATTATATCACGTATTAAGTTTCATTGATTTAATTCGGTCCATTCATGACTTTTTGCGTTTGCATGCATAGAGAAGTATAGATTGGCAAATTGCCAATCGTTTGGTTGATTTGATTCAAAAAAATTATAAGAATCTTTATTTTCAAGCCATCCACGTTCTTTATTTATCTAATCTTATGCTCAAACACTCGAGCAAATAATTCTCGAATTTCAAATTCTTCAAATTTCATTTTTATTTAATAATCTTATAGTATTTCGTGTTTATTTAGCATTCATTAAAAATATCTGTAAAACTCTGTCTTCTGTGATGTATAGGGTGGCCATAATTAAACTGATAGTGCTCAAAATGTTATGTAGCGCGATCTATTTGCGAGAAAGACATCACATTTTGTAGAAAGATTAAACAAAAATGAAAACGAAAAATTCCGCCAAAAAATTATTTCCATAATCACCGCTAGGGGAATATGTGGCGCCGTGTAATAGAAAATAGAATGTTAACAAATGCAAATCAATACGGAAATAAAATTACCTTATTACCTTAAAATTATCTGTGATTAGGTAAATTTTTCGCCTTTTAAAAAGTGTTGCCATATTGCACTTGAACTAAATCAGCAAATGTGCAAAATAAAAGGTAGTTTTATTTCCATATTGATTTGCATTTGTTAACACTCTGTTTTATATTACACAGCGCTACATATTCCCTCAGAGGTGACTTTTGGAACTATTTTTTTTCGCGGAATCCTTTGTCACCCGTCTTGTTTAATCTTCCTACAAAATGTGGCGTCATTCTCGCAAATAGATCGCGCTACAGAACGCTGTGAGAACTGTGAGTTTAATTATGGCCACCCGGTATATTAACACCGTAGAGAAGAATTATTTCGAATTCGTAGTATTATTATTTCACATCGAATAAAGAAATTAATATTCTTCTAAAGAATTCTCCAAAATTTTCGCTTATTGAATGCTTGCAAATGTTTGTTTAGTTATTTTTATTTTTTGATGAAATCATAACAATCATATAAATAATCACTAGAAATCCTCTACTCAGTATTATAAGCAAGGATCTGAATTCCTTAACTAAAAGAAGAATTTTTATGAGAATGAAAATTTACCAGACACGATACAATTTATGTTTTTATAGTAAAGCTCATGAACTAATTGTATTAAAATTAGATTAGGTAAGTGCTTTACCGAAGAAATCTGGCATTGATTCAAATGCAGTTTTCTTAACCTTCGAGAAATATCAAATTGCATGCGAAACGTAAAATTTTTAGCATATTTGTGTTGATAATGATACTTATAAATCATAGTTTATAAACAGATTCGAAATAAATTACTTTTTTTCCATTTTTATTCGTCTTCTAAATGATTTTTTAGCATTTTATTTCACATTATTTTTAGATTCTGAAAGAGGAAAAAAATATATTGTTCATATACTTTATTTGATTGATTTTCTTTTAATGTTTTTCTTCCATATCAAGCGTAATGACATATTTGTAAAGAAGAATATAAATTGGAAGCAAAGGGATTACTTTTAAAAATATTATTAAACAAAAATCAAATACTTTAGGTTTAAAAAAAGTTTGTTATAGAATAATTTAAAAATTTAACATTAGAAGAAATTTCATCATAATGAAGTTAGTATTTTAAAAGATTATCTTTGAATGTTTTATGAACTTCATCCAATCTATTTATACATTACTCATAATCGAGATGTCAGAGTAATGTATTTCTAATACTAAATATAAATTCATACCGAAAGCAAAAAGAATTAAAACGTTTCATTTTTTTTAAATTCTGTCGAATTAAATCATTTCGATAATTTATATATGTTTCTGGTGAAAGACAAATAATGTACTTTTAATGTTGAATTTCTTTGTATTTAATTCATGTTACATTCGCTGTATTTTATTTTGAAGCAAATCAGTCCGACAAACTTCAATACATATTCTATTCTCCATAATTGGCATTACATGTATTATTATACCTTTTACAATTCAAATTGCAAAAATATGTTTTTGGTGGAAAAGAAATGGAATTATATGTTAAATTCTGTTTACATTTAACTATTATTATGTTCAATCGAATGGCAAATCTAAAAAAAAATTATAAAATGTAAACTTTGAACATAAATTCTTTGATTGTATTTTAAAAAAATACTTTTTATTCAAAAATCGAATTTTTGTTTTAGAATCACTTCATCCAAACCGATTGAAACTAAAATTTGACACAAAATTGTACTTGTAGTTTTTAACTTCCATTCCAAATTTGATTTGATAAAATCAGTATATTGCTTTGATATCCTTTTAATATGTCGTTGTGTTGTGACTAATGGCACTTACCGTGGACAAACCTCCACTGATACGATCAGCAGATTTTAAGCCTAAGACATGCGTCTCTTTGTTTTCGCCAGTAGCGCCATCTAGGGCCAAGAGTACGACTTAGCTGAACACACGTCACAGCCCTTTTTAGGGGGCGGACTTCATTCATGCAAATTCATTAATACATCTTAGATCGTAATTTAGACCTGGAACAGAGAACGATCACCTCTGACCCAATACCCCCAGTGATATTTCTCTCGATATGGAGGACTTTGGGACCACGAACAGATTTTACGAGCGCCACTAGCCACACACTCGGGGGAATCTTTTGGCCGGTGAGTTTCGAACTCTTATCCAAAGGAGTACGAGTCCAACGCTCTACCAACCAGGCCATCCCAGCCCGTCATGTTTCTGAAATTACAAATCGATAAATAGTTTCTTCCTGGTTGAAGTTAAATAAAATTGCATACGTATCTAAGTTATACATTCTGAATCTGTGCACCGAATTTTATCAATCTAATTCTTCTAATTTTGTTATTATCTTATCAACTTATATTCAAACCACCTGGCAGATTTTCTTTAAACGGATTTTGCTTACAATTTAATAGAAATATACAAATGTTGGGCAAAGATCTCTTATACCAAAATTCATTCTCCTTTCTCTAAGTGTTTATTTATTTGCCCCATACAGGCAGAAAAACATCTTCAAAAAAGAGATTTTTCAACTCGGGAATGTCTAGATTAGGGATATGCATCAGAATCTCGAATTTGAATTTTTTTTTACGATTATTATACTTTCTCTATATTACATATATCAGAAAGTAAAAATTGGTATCTTATTATCAGGAAATTATTTGAAACTAGTAGCACCCGAACACGGCGTTGCCCATGACGTAGCATCCAAGAAGAAAAATTAGCTTTCAACGTAAGTCCAGCTTCCACTCGATATGACAAATATATATTACACAGCATCAAGCAAACATAAAAATATATTTAGAAATTATCCAAATAGCTGCAAAACAATTTTTATATCAGACATTCAGAAATATTTAGACTGTTAAGAAGGGTAAAAATACGATATGCCCGCAAACAAAACATAGGCGATCATTTCGGGGTTGGATTTCCTTCTTTTCCATATAATGCGATTTGAATAGCTGTTTAAAATTAGACATAAACAAAGAATTGTATCGCATATGCACACCACAACTTTTGCTATTTGCACATGAGTGGTTTACGGTTTCGTGCATGCTCGAATAATTTAAAATAGCAGTTATATTATTGCTCACCTTTTTATTATTATATGATTTTAATGTACTAAAAGCTTTCGCCAATATATGTTATACAAAATGGTAAAGATATCTCAAATTTTTTTAACTTTTTCTCAAGTTTTTGTGGTTTCAACATACAGACGCTTTCAGGAGACTTCATTTTATACTATGTATAGATTTCCAAACCAAATTTTAGAGAGCGTACGATATAAGTAAGCAATTCTACAACTAGTAAACTTTTGGACAGTTGTTATTAATACCAATTCATCCAAATTATCATCAGTTTCTTATCAGCGTTTAGTTTTGCTTTAACAAAAAACTGATTAAAATACAACACTAACTTTTATTTACAAAATTCCATCATCCGAAAAGCTTTACCATTTTCATACTCATACTGAACATAGAAACGAAATTATATCCTATCCAACGACATCATAGAAAGTTTTAAAATGTGTGTTCCCTCATAATAATCGTATTTTAACATTCGGAGAATTCAGTTACAGCATTCAGACCTGTCGCTCAGAGCTACTCGATGCTCCTTTTATTCAACGATTCTCCTTGGATGCATTGGTTCATCTGAAATATTATTGAGAAACTACCATTGTCTTCTGTGATGTTTGTCTCAATAACTGCATTCATTGCTGTCAATGATAAAGGGTCTCCATGACAATGCGATGTGAATATTTCGTTATCGGAGAGAGGAATTTTGACATTGAAAATGATTTTGCTGATAAAATGTGGGCATTGCTTCGATTAAACTCATGACGTAATTATTGCTTTGTTCTCATACTGAATAATTGCCTGATAGTTTTGAATTTTAAAATTTGTGATGCTGTTAACTTAGTAAATAGTTTTTCATGCCAAAATAAGCGAAAAGAATGGGTGTGGTAAGTATAGTCCCTAGTTTTTCTTTCAACGGTCATTCTAAGCCATAATCGGAGTTTGGAAATTAAAAGAATATTGAGAGATGTGTTATTCATTCTAAATACGAAAATGCTTTACATGTCTTAATAAGTTTATTCAAAATTATAAATTTTAAAAAATCATATTCAAATGTTAGTTTATCGATAGAGCTGACCCTCTGGCTCAGATGTAAAGCTCCTTCCTCGTGTTCTGGGAGTGCCGGTTCTGTTGTGGTTGTTCTTCTTTGTGCTATCTGTGAGATGTCTGACTGTACCCCCACCTCTAAAAAGGGGCTGTGCAAGCAAATGTGGTAAGTGTGTAGCTAAGTCGTACTCTTGGCCCTTGTTGGAGCTACTTCAAAAACAAGAGACGCTCCTTTCGGCTTAAATCTGCTGCTGTATAAGTTGGGGGTTTTTCAATTGTCAAGTTCCATAAGTAACAATAACAACAGTTTATCGATAGTTCCGCTTTAAATATAGGGGAGAATGGATATATGCTTTGAATGACTTCAAAATAGGGGAGAACCGATAGATAGGACGAATGCCTTCAAAATAAGGGAAAAGAGAAATATGTGGTAATTGTCTACAAAATAATATTGAATTTATAGATGTGGCAAATGCCTCCAAAATAAAGGAGAAAGTACTAGGTGAAGCAGATTATTAATCAAAATCTGAAAGACCAAGAGATATTTAAAGATGTGCTATTCATTCTAAACACGAAACTCCTTTTCATATCTGAATAAATATATTTAAAATTATAGATAAAAATTCATATTAAATTATTAGTTCATCAATAATTTTGCTTCCAATATAAGGGAGAATAGATGTATATGGTGAATGACTTCAAAATAAGGGAGAATAGATAGACATGGTAATTGTCTTCAAAATAAGGTTGAATGGATAGATGTGGTGAATGCCTCCAAAATAAGGGAGAATGTGCGTGGTCATGCAGATTGTTAATCAAAATTTGAAAACCAAAGAGTTACTTAAAGATGTGCTTATGATTCTAAATACGAAATTGCTTTACGTATATGAATAAGTTTATTCAAAATTATAGACATAAAAATTAATATTCAATTATTAGTTTATCGATAGCACCGCTTCCAATATATAGGATAATGGATATTTGCAGTGAATGCCTTCAAAATAAGGGAGAACAGATAGATATAGTAAATGCCTTCAAAATAAGGATGAATTTATAGATGTGGTAAATGTTGCCAAAATAAGGGAGAATGTGCGTGGCCAGATTATTCATCAAAATTGGAAAACCAAAGATATATTTAAAGATGTTCTGTTCATTCTAAATAAGAAATTGCTTTACATGTATGAATAATTGTATTCAAAATTATAGACAAAAAAATTCATATTCAATGATAATTTTATCGATAGTTCTTTTTCCAATATAGGGGAGAATAGATATATGCTGCGAATGTATTCAAAATAAGGGGAAAGAGATATATTTGGTAATTGTATGCAAAATAAGGTTGAACGATTAAATGTGGTAAATGCCTCCCAAATAAGGAAGAATGTGCTTGTCCAAGCAGATTATTAATCAAAACCTGAAAACCAAAGATATATTTAAGGATCTGCTATTCATTCTAAATATGAAATTGCTTTACATGTCTGAATAAATTTATTCAAAATTATACATAAAAAAATTCATATTCAAATATTAGTTTATCTAAAGCTCCGTTTCCAATGCAGAGGAGAATGGATATTTGTGGTGAATGCCTTCAAAATACAGGAGAAGATATAGGTATGGTAATTGTCTT
>JAOUZG010021384.1:0-17123 GCA_026289955.1 Argiope argentata
TTCTGAAATTGAAATGATATTTACTCCTACTCTTATGTTGCTTAAATTTCATTCGAATTCAACCTTCGTTATACCTTTCTTTCATATCCAAATATAAATAATTAACATATAATATGTTTAAATGTTTGTGTATGTAATTATATATCTTAATCTAATTTAAACTATAATTGATTCCCTAATTTTTACTTTAATTTAGCCCATACTAATTTTATTCGAAAACAGGGCCCGACATAGCCTAGTTGGGGCCCGAGGCAAAGACTTCTTTAGGGCCTTCCTCTGCTTCAGTACTTTAGTAATGAAGAAGATTCATTAAAGAAGGAAACGTAAAATAATATTTATATTCGATTTGGGGGCTCCCAATTATGTGGGGGCATGGGGCAACTGCCCCGTAGGCCCTTGCCTTAGTCAGGCCCTATTCGAATAGTGTTTCTCATTACCTGATTCAGTTCCACTTTTTTATTAAATAAATTCTTTTGGCAGTGTATAATCCAATAAAAATCTCAAAGCAAAATCAGAAAACGGAAAGATTTTGGTCTATTTTGCTCTTGTTTTTCGATTAACACTGACTCATCTTTAATTACCATTTGTTGTTCAAATTATGATTCCCAAGATGAAAAATATCCGAGTTAAGATTCCAAGAGTTTCTTCTATTTAGCCACGAAACTGCTAAAATATGCTTCAATTATATGTTCTGTTAACAAATTTCACTCCCATTATGAAAGTTTGAAAAGATATTTCTCATATGTACTTGTTTAAGTTTTTATTAAAATGTTCTTAGGAAAAATAATTATTTAGATATTGAAAATATTCTTTAAATTTGACTGTAGCAAAATTTCATATATTGAAAAGTGTAAAGGTTTTGAATCCATTGCTAACAAAAAAACCTCTTTTAGATTTATAAAATCTGCCGACTCCATTGTTATATCATTCATAATAAAAGAGCATTGCAAAAGGAATCTGGAGTTAACATTGTATACAGACACTTTTAAATTTTTATTAGTCCTGTTATATCATTGAATCCTATTGTAAAAGTCCACGTACAAGATGCAGGGCCTGACTAAGGCAGTTGACCCTGGGCCCCCACATAAAAGGGGGCCCAAATAGAAAAGAAATTTTATTTTCTGTTTCCTTCTTTAATGAATATCCTTCATTACTAAAGAAATGAAGCAGAGGGAGCCCCAAAGGAATTTTTACTTCGGGCCCCAACTAGACCAAGTCAGACCCTGACAAGAAGATAATGTATAGAAGAGAATTTAAATAATTCGGTTTTAATATCTGGAAATTTGAAAGAATGTCGGTCATTAAGTTATATATAAACGATTTAAATAAAATGAAGTATAACAAATAATCTTGAACCAGTTAGATGTTGAATTCGAATAGCTCTTTATAAAAGTAGACATAGATGTATTAAAGTAGACATAGATGTATTAAAGTAGACATAGATGTATTAAGATATACATAATTAGTTCAAGATTCTATATAGATGCGATATAACAGCAGATTGGTATTCCGTCTTCTTGATGAATACGGGATAAATTGTTCGCAACTATTTCTATTAGAAACTAGTTCAGAGAGTTTCTTGAGAATGCGTGTGCACTCTAAAGTAAACCTGGTTATGGCTCCTTGTAGTTTCTTGGTAATACTATTTTAGTAAGGAGATTTTTATCATTTTAAATTAGGTGTGAATGGCAGAAATAATTAAAATCTAAAAGAGAGATGTCGTGTTAGATTTCGGATACAATTAAACTGAATTGAAAGTTATATTTAAAAAAAAGGAAAAAGAAAGCGATGAGATCTTTGTGAGTCATGGATATTCAAAATGTCTGTGGATATAATTTATCCGTTATTAAAATTTTGAAAATCTACGAGTTAAGAATAGAATATATTTTATATCCTCCCGTTAAGAAAATCCCATTATATATATATGAGAATCCTATTATATATATATGAGAATTAAAGAAATAGATTATCACTAATCGTTCTAAGAATGAAAACTAATAAAGAAGATTGCGTTTCCAGGGGAATTTAAAAAAAAAAATAAATATTTGCCTCATTTTAGCAAACAACATTGAATCAGAAAGGGCTTTCGATCAGAGTTCCATATTGCCTTATGTATCTAGAAATTATTTAGTTTATGTACCATATTTTATGTTTATCTTTTTGATTCAAAAGATATTTTATTTCATTTTAAATAAAGTATTTGTGTATGTATAGACGGAGGAAATTTGGTTTGATTTCTCTTTGCATCTCTTTACATATAGTTAATCAACTATGTCGTTATTGTAATCAAATTATCTGAATCTAGAAGTTGATTTCTCCTCTGAAAAACTGTTCTGTGAAGAATTTGCTTAGTATGGATCTCATTTGCAGTAAAGTGACGAAGTATGATTTGCCGGTCGATATTCATAGTCTTCAAACCAAATATCCCATTCCTTACAAAGCGTGCATTCATGCGTCAGAAATTCTTCACATAAGCAAAGGGAGAAGGACTGAAAAACGCAACAAATGCCATCGCTTATCGGTAACATGTCAGAGGCAAGAAATTCTATCAGATTGAGCGGTAATGTCGCATTGGAAAAGAAAATCACTTCTTTGGAACCGGTAACGTTGCACTGACTGAAGGGGTTTTGTGTATCAATAACCCTTGGTGCTGCATGGATATAATGGAAATAGGCTATATTGATCTGTTAGAATCTTGGAAGGACTGAATGTAGATACTTTACAAGAAATGAAGCTGCATAAGTTTTGGTTGATTCGTATAATTGAAGATTCGATGCCTATCTAGTGCCTTGCTTCTATTCTACAAAATAGATTTTGAAACGATTCAAGATGTGCACTTTAAGATATGATCAAATAAAGGGAAAAATTCAAATTAGAAATAACTTAAATAGAAATTTTCATGCCAGAATACTAGTTTTTAATGGAGAGCCTGGGCGTTCCACCTATAATCTCCAGTCCCTAGTGTTGCTAGAAAAAATTGCCATAGCGTGATGTTATAACATAATGATGTAGTATCGAGAAAAGTTAATGAAAAAAAATTGAAGTAGGGAATTAATTAGTGCAAAAAAGCAATTAAGAACCAAGAGGAGTTTTCTTAGTTTCTGTAGAATTAGTTGTGGGTTAGTGAAGTTATTTTGAGGTTAGTAGTAGCTGAGGTGGGGTAGTTAGTGGAAAATGTTGGCAAAAATTTCGTTCGCTCCTTCCATGCCGGTGAAGCAGGTAGCAGTCCATTAGTCAGGGCAGGTCCAGCTCATCATTATTCTTCGCTTCCTCCAAGGTCGTTTGGCGGGTTTTCTCTTCGGTCACGAGGCTGGTAATTGACTTCTTCTGTGTTGGGAGTGTATTACAGCTGTTGAGCAGGTGTCAGGCGGGTGTCCTTGACCGGTTGGAGATAGGTGCATAAAGGGTTGCGGGATCTTTTTTTTAACCCTTTGGTTCCTAATGAGCAGGGCGCGCGGTCTTTACTTGCATCTTGAGCCCTTCAGGTGGTATTTGGGGATGGATCGGATTGTTACATTCTGAATCTGGTCGATTTTCTCGAAGGCTGTTGCAAGTTTTTTGATAAATTCTTTCACAGTTTTGATATTTAAATCTTTTCTGATGTTAACATTTCTGACAAACCAGGGCATGTTGGTTATTTATCTTAGGAATTGGTTTTGCATCATTTCTAGCTTGTTAATATTTGTTTAAGCTGCTATTCCCCATATTGGTGCTGCATAAGTAAAGATTGACCTCAGGATAGATTTGTAGATTAGGGCTTTGTTTTTGGTAGATAGTTTGGAGCTGTGGTTGGCGAGAGGGTAGAGCATGGCTTTGGCTGCTTGATATTTCTTTTTGATGGCCTTTATGTGGGGTCTGTAGGTAAGTTTTTTTTTTTTATCTAGTATGACTCCTAAGTATTTGGTTCCATTTTGCCAGCGTATTACTATTTTGTTTAGTTTAGGCAGAGTGGGTTTGGGTTTTTTGTGCGAGAATATTACTTGGCTTTTGTCCGCATTAAGTTTTATTTTCCATTTGATTAGCCATTTCTCTAGTTGGTTTAGGTGCTGCTGAATATCTTTTGCTATTTTATTTTTATCTGTTGCGGTGCTGAGGTTAGCTGTGTCGTCTGCAAATAGGTAGAGTTGGATTTCTTTAGTTCTTGTCATATCATTGATGCAGATATTGAAGCAGAGTGGTGCTAGTATTGGACCCTGGGCAATTCCAACTTCTATAAATTTAGGGGTGGATAATTTATTTCCAACTCGGACTTTGAATTTTCTATGAGTGAGGTAGGATGCAAATAATCTAGTTAGCCTGTCTGGAACGTTAAGGTAGACATTTTCATTATCAGCTATCAGCCGAGTACAAGTTTTAAGCAAAACATTGAAATTTTCAATGTGGTAGACGTAGATTACCCTAGAACTGAACTAGCAACGTTCCGGTTTGTAGCTGTGTAACATAACCACCTTACAAAAATATTTTTTTTGTTGATTATATATTTGTCATGAAATTTTATATCTTTTTTCTCATAATTAGAGGACAAGTTTTAGCATAACATTCAGAAATGTATTTATGATCCGTAATAATTATAAGAAAAGTAAGCATCAAGATTTTCTGGATAAAACAGCCAAAACATCCATTAGAGATTTAATTACATTTAAAAGTAAAAAGTTTTAGAATTTTTTAGGGTAAAGTATTATATTTAAAATTGTTTATTCTCAGTTTCTAGTTAAGTTATATAGCGATCAATTTCTCAAAATTTTTTTGAAAAGAAGCAAAGAAAATACTAGACAAAATATATTTCAGTTTTTCTATAATTAACTAAAAATCTATTTTTAAAGTTAAAATACATCAATAACAAATCCATCTGGTTTGGCCCAGTAACTTTGCAAAAGAAAATGTTTGAAGAATTATTAAAATTTCAGAAATATAAACTACTTTCTTTTTGATATTTTTTGTCATTATTTTATCGAACCCTTTTCAACATATAATGTTTAGTTAAGATTACCAAATAAGTACATATTGTACCAAAATTCAAATCCGAATACTTTGTATAAACCGATACATGTCAAAATTAAATACTGAACTAATATTTACTCTAGATGATTGACGTTACTTATTTTTCTCTTTTGTGATGTTTGCGGATCGTTCCAATAATAATTAACCCCTTAACTGGTTTGCCCGTACGCCGTACGTCCATTGATTTATCGAATGAATTTTGATAGTTGTAAACAAAAAATGAATCATTCATAACAATTATAATTCAACAGTAAAATGACTTCGAATACGTAGATAAGCCAAGTATTCCATGGATTTCCATTTGAATCAAAATAAAAAAATATTCCCAAAATAGAAGGTGTCATCTTATTAGATAGTAAGGAAAATAAACCGGTTAAGTTGTTAATAAAATGAGATGATATTGAGTTCGAATTTGTATCAAATATTACGTGATCTGCTTTCAATAGACTTATATATCTGGTTAATTTTATGATGCATGTAACTAATAAGAACAAGAGAAATATAATTTTAAAATATGACCTAGTTATAAAAAATGGTAGATGAAACGGATTCAAATGAAATCGAGCTGTGTAGATCAGCAGCAAAGCTCCGAAGTTATTTTGCAAATGGTATATGTGAAATGGAATTAACTTATCATTTAATAAATTTGATTAATTTTATTTATTCATCATTTTGTTATATGGGCAAATTTTATCAATAATTTTTAAGGATTAAATACTCTATATATTCTATAATTGCTGAACCAATTACACATGCAGCTTTTTAAGGGATTGTGAATCGGAGTTTGAATCGGAAACATGATGGTTTCCTTCCAGTTTTGAAAGACGATTGCAGTGCCCTCTACATTCCGCAAATCTAAATATTCGGCGCTCTTTCTTCTTTGTAAGAAATTGAAATTGGCAGTAGGAGGGGACATAAATAAGACCTAACAAAACAAATTTCTTATTCCTTATTTATTTATATTTTTAATCGATTTGTGATAGCATAGAATGTTCCAATGCATAGGAAAAATTGACAGAACTTTGCAATAATTCTGAGATTGTAAATTGGAATGAAGTATTATAAGTTTAATACTATGCTTCAAAACCTTCATGGAAATATGAACTAAATGAAAAAAAATGATTGACGTTTTAAAATGATATTCTCATTTTATATATAAAGAAATAAACTTTCTATTTTATATGTGTATATAACTATATAAATATTTTATTTATCACAGAGAATATTACTGCTACCCAACACAATATAAACAATATTTTTTTTTATATATTTTCGATTTATGTGATTTTCAGTGCAAATAAAGTGATGGGTGATAAAAAAAAATGGGGCAAATGAAGTGATAAGATGGAGTAATCTAGAATTTTCTGATACGTTTTAAATATTTTAAATAACTAGCAAAATGTTTTATTCTTTTAGAAAAATTATAATTATTATTTTTTTTAATTATTTTTTTAAAGAAAAAATATAGATATCTTTAATGTTTTATATTTAACCCCTTAACTGGTTTATTTTCCTTACTATCTAATAAGATGACACCTTCTATTTTGGGAATAATTTCTTATTTCGAGTCAAATGGAAACCCATAGAGTACTTAGCTTATCAACGTATTTAAGTCATTTTACTATTGAATTTTAATTGTTATGAATTATTTATTTTTTGTTTATAACTATCAAAATTCGATAAATCGATGCAAGTATGGCGTACGGGCAAACCGGTTAAGAGGTTAAATTATTTTTCAAAATTTTTGTACTGAGTGAACGTTGAAAACATGTCCACTCAGTTTTTTCACATTATTCTGAATTTGTTTTTATTCTAAATCCCTTTTTTAGAAGGGGCAAATAGATTTCTCAAATGATTTTAGAATATTAAATGTAAAAAACTAATAATATTTTAAACATAAAATAATACAAACGAAAACTATTTCTCGTGTGCCAACACACACACACACACACACACACACACACACACACACACACACACACACACACACACACACACACACACACACACACACACACAAATGTACGCATTCAAGTATGCATGTTTTGCATCAATAAATTAAGCAATCGTTGGCATTTCTTCAGAAACTAGTTAAAAGATTTTGTGTAAAGGTTTATATTAAAATTGCATAACAGAAATTTATTTGAATTATTGGGCAAATGGTAGAGAAATATGATTAATATTTTTAAATAAAAGCTTAACAGGAGTTTTATTTAATTCTGTATATCCTGCATTTTAAGATTTCTTTAATACATTAATGTTGCAGAAGGCAATTAGAAAATATAATTATGATTTCGCTTTTCAAATTTTAAATAGTCTTGGAGATTTGCAAGGAGATATTTCCTATTTCCTTTTGCCTGTCAGCTATAATTTAAACATAATTCATCAAAATTAAAGAAAAAGAATGTTTGATGCAGAAAAATAAAATTCAATTATTTTGAAGAAAACATTTTATTATAATTATTATTTGTTAAGAAAAATGCTTGGGTAATAAAAGTATGATATATATATAACCCAATTGCTGCCACTCCCAATAAGTTTTGTATTTCCTGTTTCTTTTGCATCTTACTATAACTTGGGATCTAGTAATTCGCTTCTGATCAGAATAGAATGTTGTTTTGCTTTAAATAAGGTTTTGATACGTTACGCTATTTCGTCTCTAATGTACGGATCATTAGATCATTTAAGTCTGCTTCATCTGTAATTATGCTCATCAGTTTCAAGCACCATCTGTAAATACGCTCATCGTAAATTTTCTGTCCTTTGTTGTTCGAAATAAATTGATACGAAAAAAAAAGCAGAGTTACGGGTCACAACTCCAAATATAAAAAACGATAATGTTGTTTAAAAAAATAAAAATGCTATTAATGTTAAGTCAATTAGAAAGATGCGGATCCTATGTATCGAGTAATTCGATAATTGATCTTCATTGACAATTTGCTATGAAGCTCACATAAAAAAATATATATTCGAGATTCTACGAGATTTTTCTGCTAGCAATCTTTTCTATAATTTATACACAACCGATTTAAAGAAGAAAATTAATTTAATACCACTATAAAAATTATTAGTATAACATAAGGTATATAAATAAATATTCGCCATTTTGGTAATTGGTCAGTTAGAGGCATGACAGTTTATTACAACTTTTAATTCAAAAACGTGTCCATATATTTATTACAAACTGGAAATGCAACTAGCTGATCTTTTATTTTCAACGAAAGATAATATAGTTTGCAATTGGATGATGATTCGCATCGAAAATAGTTTCCCGCGATTATTGGAATTATTACTTAGAATCGGGCATGGAAATTCACATATACTTTTTTTCATTTTAAGTTCATTTTCATGTTTCTTTGCTTATGTTTAATAGTTTCGTGCTCATAAACATAATAAGGAGAAACTAAACCTCTCACGCCTCTATCTTCATCCAAATCTACCTCCATCGGTATACAAAACAATCTAGTTTGTAAAAAATAAATTTAAAGAAATAAGATAACTACCACTATATAAATTGTGCAATTATTTAATTGTATTTAAATTAAATTTTATTTCGCTTTAATGATTAGATAGTGGTAGGAAGGTTTGTTGCAAAAGTTAATTGTTGGCCGTATAAATTTGCATTTCTAAAACAAACTTGAAGATCTAATGGTTGAACTTTTGCTCTCGACAAACAATTTAATGTTTTGCGATTGGATGAGGATTCTCTTCAAAAATAGACTTTCCTGCGATTATTATTTATAACGTTCCAAGGAAATCCACTCCTACTTTAGTTTCATTTTATAAAATTGGTAAAAAATATTTCATGAAAGCTCAACTTTTAATAAGCAAATTTCCTTAATATGTAAAATAAATATGTATGAGTGTGTGTAATCATATCTCTTACTCTAATTTAAATAATAATCATTCTCCAAAATTTAGTCCATGTAACTTCATTCTAAAATGAACTATTTCCTGTTCTATTATACTTTATTTCATTATTGCTAAAGCGCTATAAAATTACTGACTACAATATTTTCTCATCCACCAAAAGAAAAAAATACTTAACGCTTCCAATATTGAGATACCTAAGATTCCATGTTCTAAATCAACACGTTTGAAAGAAATTTCCATCAAAATCTTTTAATAAATATTATTAAATAGGAAAAATGTCAGTCTGTTTTTCGAGTAGATTGACTCATCTTTTATCTTCATTTGTTTCTTTTACGAATCAGGCTTCCAGAAATGAAACAAATTGAATTAAAAATTCCACAATTTCTTTTTTTGCTATACAGTTGTTAAAATTTGTTTATGTACAATATCTCTGTATATAATATTTATTGGTCACTTTTATATATTGATTAATATTAATAGACAAAATGATTTTTGTCATATTATATATTATTTCTATTTAGCAGATTACATGACTTGTACTTTTCACTTACATTTGGGCAATTTTCATAAACTTACCAAGTAAACTTACTTTAATTTTTATTTATATGTTTTTAGAATTTTTTTTTGGCTACTAAGAGAATTCTTTAAACTTAACTTCGCAGGTTAATTATATAAATAGGGATAGTGGAAGATTTTGACCGGGGCACCCGCCTTGCGAAGCAAGGCTATCCCCATTCTCCTGGTGCATAGCGACCCTGGCAGTGGAGTTGTTCTTGTCTGTTGGAGCTCTGTGGTGAATTTTAATACTGTAGTACTTTATTTCTATGGCTAGCTGAAAAAATATATATTGGTACATGAAATTGACCAATTCCATTGTTATATCATTCAGTATGAAAAAGTACTTAGCACTAAGAATCTTTTTCGGTTTACATAGCATTTTTACTCAGATCTGAATTGCGATATGATATCATAGATCTGTATTGGGCAGTTTAATATACAGAATGAAAAGGACTTATGGTCGTCAATCTAAATATTGCGGTTTTTAATGTCCGAGAATTTGGGGGAAACGCGAGCATTAAGTAATATCCAAACGATTTAAATGAAATTAAACATAAAAAATAACCCCGAATCTCCTAATTGCTTAAGATAAATAATTCTTTATAAAAGCTGAATAAAAATACATAGATTTATTAAAATGTACATAAAGATTTATGAAGATTCCATTTATTTTTGTATATAATAAACTGAGGAGTTTGGTTTGATTTCTCTTTGAGTACTTGAACAAGCAATTAAAAAAATTCAATCAATTCCTACTTAGGTCAAAAATGAAAAAAAAAATTATTTTAGTTACTTCTTATTAAATTATTACAATTAATATAAATAATTGTTCAAACAATAATACCTGAACAAAAAAAATCAAGCTCGTATCCATTGAAAATAAAAGAGAACACACTCAATTGGCTTTGAATTCTCAACGCCAATTCAGGCAATGCAAAGGCGAGAATTTTCTACTATATTTGGGGTAATGCAATAAAAATTTTAATTTTCTTTATTATTTTAATTTGAAAGTACTTCAAAATAAATCCAAAATATTGATTAATGATCAGTGTTTAATTTTAAATGCATCAAATATTAAGAAAATAAACAGATTTGCTTGAAATATTCGGCCGAAATCATGTTAAGCCTAACCTCATTAACGTAGAGGGAAAACCAAACTGCTTTCGTCCCTTATTTGGCGTTGGGAAAATGAAGAATTTTGGCGCGAAAGTTAGTTTCTAATGAATTAATAAAAAAAAAATTAACGGATTATTATTTGAAAAACTGTATTAACATCAAATGTCATCCACTATAAGTTTAAAACATTTATTTGAACTTAAGTAGATGTATAAAAAAGTGTAATTAACGATTGAAAATTTGAACAATATATTTATATAGGGGGCAGTGTGAACTAATAGTAGTAATTGTAAAAAAAAAGAAAAAAAATCAGCTATATGTTGTTATTTGAATCAAATTATCTAAATCTCTGAACTCATTTTCTGATAGAGAATTGATCTAATTTTTTGTCATTGGCCTTATTTCCAATACAGTGACCAAGTACCAACTATATTTTGATCATTACTGTTTTTCTTGATGCCAAATATTCCATTCCTTTCATATCCTGCATTCATGCATCTGAAATTCTTAAAAGAAACAAGGGGCGGGGGGGGGGGAGAAACGGAATCATGTAATAAATGAAATCGCTTATCGGTAACATGTTAAGAATCAAGAAATTCGATCAGATGGAATGGCAATGTTGCATTAAAAAAATTCCCTTCTGCGCAAGCAGCTATGTTGCTAGTTACAGAAGGGCTTTGAGTATCAATAACCCTCTGTGCTGCATAAGAATAAAATGCTGATAGATTTTATTGATCTAATAGAATCTGGGATGGATTTTGATTGTAGATATTGGACAGGAAATTAAAATGCATAAGCTTTAGGTTGAGGTATATTGTTGAAGATTCCATATCGATTTAACTCATAGAAAATTGATTTTAAATCGATTGAAGCTATGTGCTTTTATATAAAAAATCTTAATTTTTTATATAATCATAAACATTTTCAATTTTTAGTCAAATACATGTTTTAGAACAACGCCTTGAGAATTTCCTAAGACTTTAAGGAAAAATATGTTAGCAAATACTTCGGAGATATATAAAAAAACCAATAATAATTTTAAAAATAAGTGGAAAAGTCTATAACATAATTGTCTTGGCAACGCATTAAATATGTCATTAAAAACGGTTCCTCTGGTAACACATTACATAAGCCATTAATGCTTAACTAATTTTTCAAAAAATATATTTTTTAGAATTATGAGACATATACGATATTTTAAACTGTTTATATTCTATTCGAAGTAAGTTTAAACATGGATCAATTGACCCAAAAGTTATCGAGAAAAAAAAAGGAGGAAAATATTTAATAAAATTTATTTCAGTTTTTCTAGTTTTGATTTCAAATTATTTCTGAGCCTAAAATGCACCAATATAAATTTCGTCGTTTTCAGACTTTCAATCTTTTATTTAAAAATAATTTTAGTACAGTACAAAATATGGAGTATTTTAAAATTTCAAAATGGCAAAACCAATTCTGTTTCAACATTTTAGTTTGTAACAATTTTATCCAACATTTTACAATTCAGTGCATGATTAAGTTTGTCAAACAAGTACACGTTGTAGTCAAATTCAAAACCCGAATACATTCTTAAAAATTTAATATTTTCCTGAGATTTGCTTCAGCTAATTTCAGTTGCCTTTTGTGAATATGTTTATATGGGGATGATCTAAATATAATTCTTAAAATAAAATAACATTAAGCTGTGATTTGTATTAAGTGAGTCCTTTTGTATGTTATTTTTCTGGTTTATTTCATATTGGATGCAATAGTTAGAAATAGGCTAATTTTAAATTGTTACCACGTTAAATAAAACGATAGTTGAAACGGATTCGAATGAAATAGATCTGTGTTAGTGAGCTGTAATGGTCTGAAGAATCCTTTGCTAAAGATAATTGAAGTAACTGTGTTTCACTGAATGATATTAAAGAATTAATAAAATTCAACACATGGTACATGCGAAACGGAATTATCTTATCATCAAAAGTGTATCAATTTTATTTACGCACCACTTTATAATACACATCGATTTTAAATACAAATATTAATGTATTGCCACTAGCAATAAAGCGAACAGCGTTTTGGATTTAATATTAAGGAAGTTCATTCCGAAACATAATTGTTTTGCTCCTGTATTCAGAAGCGATTGCAGTGCCCTCTTTGCTCAACAAAGTAACTAAGTTGTAATGTTTCGTTTTTCTTTTGAGTGGTAATGAAATGATTAAGACACGCGAAATAAGTTAGACTACAGAAGCAAATATTTTTATACCTGTTTAGTTTTAATCAAATATGATAGGATGTTTGAACACATAGGAAAAAATGAATTAAGCTTCACAATAATTTTAAATTTGTTAAATGAAAATAATTATATTAACTTGAATATGTTTCATTGTTTTAATGAAATAGAATTTATATGAAAAATGTTTAACATCCAAATAAGGTATTCTCATTTTGTACATAAAGCAATAAACTTTTCATATTATGTCTATCAGCCTTTACAGAAATACAAATATATTTATTATTTATCAGATAAAATAATAATGTTATTTAAAACATGAATTTATTAAATTAAAAATTCTATAATTTGTTTCAAATTATGATTTGCAATAAAAATATAGTGGTGGAAAGTAAGATAGGTATAATTTTCCTACCTATAATTTAACTATATGTGGTACTATAATTTATACTACGTGTATGATTTTACTGTATGTGCTGCATTTTATATTATATTTTATATCTTTTAGATGAAACACGTTTTTTTACATTAAGTTATTGTTTTTAAAGATTTTGTGTTTGAATCTTTTTTTAAAAAAATATTTTTAATGTGAAAGTTGGATACAAAAATAGGTCTATTCAATTTTTTATATTATTCTCTATTTATTTTTATTCTATATCAGCTATTAGATTGTACTAATAGCTTTTCCAAACTGTTTTAATTAATGAGAATTTCAATTATAAAAGCAAACGATTTTATTTTAAATATTTAAATTGAGAACTTAGTTATATTAATGCAAACAAGGATACTTATTTTTATTTTATATTTAGACAATAAAATTAAATTAGGTTTCTGATGAAAAAACGATTTTTGTTCGTTTTTGTTGGATTGTTATTTTATTTCTATTTTTTACTATTAATACTTAATTATTTCTGTTTTCGTCTAAAAGCATATTTGATTAAATGATGATATGAGAAGAAAAAAAATTAATGAAGAACAATAAAGTAAGATTCTTTACCTTTAAAGAATTCAGATATATTTCCAGAGAAACCGCAAATGATAAAGAAGTTAAAAAAATGTTGTGTATTAATTCTTGAAAGCTTTTGACCACTATGTTAAGTGTAAACGATCTAGAAGAAAATTGTCTCTCGCTAATTAATGGGAAAGAGCAATAATTAATCGAACTCTTTCTGAACAATTATTTTCTACTCAATTTAGAAAGGAATTTCTATCTTGAATGGCTGGGATAGTCTGGTTGGTGGGAAAGGAAGTACAAAATTTTTATGCAGAACAAGTAAACTGCGTTAAGAGTCGAGAAAAATCGCATCCACTAATAACTTATGTAGAAATGTGGACTTCGTATTAGTTGAGATAAAAGTATACTGAATACAGAAGCAATATATACATACAGTGTTAGTTTCATTTAAGATCTATTTATTTATAGTTTTTAATTCTTTCAATTCTAAATAATAACAAATGTACAGTTATTGAATTAAAATCATGTATATAGATTCTTTTAAAAGTGGAACCAATTTTTACTATTATTGGATAAGAGAAATGTTTTGCAAATCTTATTTTAAAACTGTTGTACATCGTAATAAAACATATTGCACTATTACGTTTGTCATGTGACTTCGATGTTTCTAAAATTGTTTCTTTGTCAGATTCATCATAAACATATTAACCCTTTGCACTCCTATGGTTCCTCTGAATCACTATTGAAAATTATGCATCCATTTTGACGTTTTATTAATTTATTTTTAAAATTTGTTAAAAACGACTACATAATGGTTAAGAGATACAGATTAATTTTTCAAAGAAATTGGACCTAAAAGAATTATGTATATTTATTTTTCATAGCAATAAACAAATCTTTGTATTAGATGAATAATTTTGCATCTAATTATTTTTCGGAGTGCAAAGGGTTAACCAATTCTTCAAAAAAGGATAAATTAAGATTTGAATTAACTAATTGGAACTTCTAATAGTATAATAAACATAATTAAACTATGAAATCTAATTATTTTTAATAACATGTAGCATATAAAAATCAGACCCTTTATTATATATTTTTGTCTTTTAATACTCTTATGAAATCTCTAAAAATTAGCAATTCGCATTATTAATACACATAAATTCTGTTATTCATATTCCATTTACGACATCAATGCCTAATTCTTTATTATCTTCTTTGCATGGATAAGTTGATTAATTTTTCTATGGAATTCGACTTAAAAGAATTATATTTATTTTTCATAGCAATAAACAAATCTTTGTATTAGGTGAATAATTTGGCATCTAATTATTTTTCGGAGTGCAAAGGGTTAACTTGAGGTTATGCCGTTGAACAGTAAATTTATGCAAAATTCAAAACATGAACTGCTAAAAGCAATTTTCTATTAGTAATTTTTAAAGAAAGTTTTGCATATTTCTCAATAGTATATTTATAAATCTCTGAAACCTCTTACCAATAACAAATCTTTCACACTGCCCATTGTTGCAGTGACCGTTTCCATTACAAACAAATATGCAAAGAATCATACCATATCACGTATGGGCTCAAATCTGATCAATTCTTCAAAAAAGAATAAACCAAGATTTCAATTAACTGATTGGAACTTTTAAGAGTTTAAATAAACATAAAATCTAATTATTCTTTAAAACATGTAGCATATAAAAATCAGACCCTTTATTATATATTTTTGTCTTTTAATACTCTCATGAAATCTTTAAAAATTAGCAATTCGAATTATTAATACACAGAAATTCTGTTATTCCTATTCCATTTAAGACAATGTCTAATTCTTCATAATCTTCCTTACATAAATAATCCTTCATTAGGTTTAAATCCCCTTTATTTTGATACAGTTCAGATCAGAAGGAAATTATTCTAAGCCAAAGAGTATTACATTTCATTTTCTCTCTTCTAGAATCTAATCTCTAATAACCCTTAAGCTTTTGTTAGCGAGTATAATTCCCCGTTCCCAGCGTTTTCCGCTTCTGGGAGCAGCACCGTTTTCTGCTGTGCTGAATCTTTGAGGTGAATTAGTATGGCAGAAAGCGAAGAATTGAAGAATTATTTGATCCTTGAAGGAAAGACTACATCTTCTTTGTTCCGTGAAGTAATCGGAAAATAAAATTCGCTCGAAAAAATTCGATAACAAGCTGTTCTGGCGTCGCTGATACAGGTTGGTGATTCTAACTCGGTTAAAGCTATTTGAAAGACATTGTTTAATGATTTTGTGAGATACGGTTGAGGAACCGAAAAATTTCAATTTGTTTAAATCTTGGATAATACAGGAATAAAAATTTAAAAAAATAGCCCCACGTGCTCGTGTAAGTTAAATTATATTTTTATTCATTTTAATGGTTTCATTGAATGAGTCACTTTAGTATTGCCAACAATCTAAAAAACTTTGTCTCGCATTTATTGTTTAAATAAAATATCAAATTTCCTATTTCATTTCATATAATCGCGTGCTCAAAATGACATTTCTGTTGTTTTTATTTGCTGTAGTCATTAACTTATTTTTTTTAAAATCAGAGTTTTAATTGTCGACATGAATTTCCTCACGTGAATAGATATGTATTCAAAATGACGGCAATATTATTTTTATATTTTTGTCTTTTTGTAAAAAGCAATGTAAATTATTTTGGTTGCAGTACATTCTACAAATTTTGTAATTACCAAAAATATTAAAATTTTCATTTTAAATGGTATAATATAAATGTTGGAAAGATGTATAATGAAAATCTTAATAGTCTTTTAAAGAGGTATGCTTTGTTTAGAAATTACGAAATCTCACTAATGTTAATAGTTTTTTTGTATTTAACAAACAAAAATGAAGATTGTAATAATTTAACATATTATTGTAAAATTATTTCGTCCTCCTTTTGAAATATTCAAAATAAAAACTAATCAAAGTCTATGACTCCATAAATACAATAAAGATTAAAATGAAATCTGCTATGCACATTTCAATGTATCAAGTGAGAACATCCTTTCTTGAACGGTCAAGCACCACGTGCTCGTGCAAGTTAAATCATATTTTTATTCATTTTAACGGTTTCATCGAATGAGTCACTTTAGTATAGTAAACGCTCAAAGAAACTTTGTCTCACATTTATTATTTAAAAAATATCACATTTCCTATTTATTTCATTTCATGCAATCAAACGCTCAAAATGACATTTTTCTATTTTTTATTTGCGGTTGCAATTAACTTATTTTTTTAAAAATCAGAGCTTTTGTAAATGCAATTTCGACACGTTATAAAAAGCTGATTTTTTAAAAAATGCCCTTGCCGAAAATAAAATATTTATTTTTCGCCTACGGATTTTTGTTCAAGCTAAGAAACCTCATTCTCAAAAACGATGATTA
>JAOUZG010021435.1:0-20694 GCA_026289955.1 Argiope argentata
TGTGAGTAAGAAGTAGAAAGTTGTCGGAATGTGCTTCGATTTTGCGGTCATTAAGAGACAGAAATCTACGGGTGTTAATCAAAGAAATTCGGAAAAACCACACCGCAAGCCCACATACTCCAAGAGTTCCAGCAAGCATTCGGAACTATGGTTTTAATAAATATAATCCGTAAGAAAACACATTTGCTTGATTTCCATGGTCGTGCAGTCGCCTATAAACCTTAGAGTATTAACTCCAACTACAAGGTAGTGCAAGGCATGTTGAAATTATTATATATTAGTTAAAACAGGTTCCCTGGTGTGGTTAATCAAGGTTTAATCTCTACCAGTCGGATGGCAGAGTCTAGCTTTGGCCTTTGCATGGAGGAAGCTTTCTGCCAGAATGCATTGTGCTGAAATATTTAGATTTGCATGTATTTTGTTGTGTGTCCAATTATTGCAAAGTTTTAGAAAAATAATTTTATTTACATTTTAACTCAAAAAATTAAACAAATTATTTTTACTGCAAAAGGCGAGAGAGAATATAGCTTTTTGTATAGCTTGAATATAGCTTTTTCTGAATGATTAGCGGCACGGCAAATACATCACACACAGCTTGACGGAGCCTATAATTTACAGATATCTGGTATTATTTATGATGGAAATATATGATTTATGACAGATGTATATTATTTATGATAGGCATTCCCCACAGTGACTACAGTAAAATTTATTGTAGGTGGATTTATGGTCTGCGGATGTTTCTATTGGATTGAACTGGGATCTTTGGTCCTAATTTATGGTAAGATAAACGCCGAATCCTTCTCCACTATTATAGACAAGAATGTGCTTCTTGCGCTGTGGCAATTTTACAGATTGGATCATTGTTATTTCCAGGATGATAACGCCACTTGTCATTGTAAAGATTGTTGTGAGGGCAATTGGGGGAAACCACTGAACTGGACTGTCCAGAGTCCAGATTTGAATCCTGTAAAGAGCCTAAACGGCGATTTGGATCGCCGAATTAAGGGGTGCAGCAACCAGCCAAAATCGGTGAAAGAGCTTACATGTCTTCTACAAGCCGAGTGGAAGAAAATATCACTGTCCACTATTCAAACTCTTGTGGAAATCCTGCACCGGAGGGTTTAGGTGGAGGTTCAGGTGGAGATGGAGGTGGTTGCTTCAGGTGGAGGTTCTACCAACTATTGAATATACAGGGTGTCCAAAAAGCTCCCGTACTGATGATTTGTGAAATATTTTGCAGAAACATTCGGTTTAAAAAGAATTATTTTTATGCCAATGATAAAAAGCACTTTTAACGTAACTAAGGAAAAAATACTGAAATTACATTTATAATAAATGTTCAAAATGTCCACCCCTTTCTTGGAGACAAAGCTGAACTCGTTTGCGCCTGTTTTCCGAAATGCGTTTTAACATGCTAGGAGTGATTTCTTGTATCCTTTGGGTAATTGCGATTTTCAAATAATCTATTGTTTGAGGATCATCTTCATAAATTTTGTCCTTTAAATATCCTAACAGAAAAAAGTCCGGAATGGTCAGATCACGGGATCGAGGTGGCCAAAGAGTTTTTGAGATAAGTCGATCACCGAAAGAAGCTTCAAGAATGTCCATGGTTTCATTACTCGTATGGCAAAATTTAATATACTTGAAAATAAATCATGGAAAATGATTTTTTTAAATTTGCAGTACGGGAACTTTTTGGACACCTGGTATTATGTTGATCTCTTTTATCTAGGGGGCCCAATTTCTTATTGGTAGAAAGTGTTGCATTAAGTGCAGATCTGTTCTTCAAAAATTCAGTGTGTAAAGGATAAACTGAATTGATTGAGATTCGATTTTCAGAAAGTAGGTAGTAATTAAAAGATTGAAAACCCTTAGAGTGAAATGTTATAAATAGATTATGTTATAAATAGACAGATTAAACAGTGAAATGCGCAAAACCATAAAAATTGTATGAAAATAGATTTTATTCAAATCCTATAGTTTTTGTGTTTTGAAATCAATGGTAGTCTCTCCTAGATTTCGAATATTTTTTAAAAAAACTCCTCTTCTCCACATACAGGGGTCTTGGACTAGAAACGTCCCAAATGCATAACTCTTTTTTTAAAAAAAATCTATTTACTAGGGTTCTCAACTACTTGCTTTCGTTCATTCGCCAACCCCGATACTATCCGATTCTGTATGCTGTGTTTGTCAGTTCAATTTAGCAAGTTTTTAAAACTCCCACTGGTCATTCGTTCAACGTTCGAAACTTAATCATTCCATAATGAGAATATACATTTTCAGACTGACATATTTCCGATTCGAAACTCAGAGCCTCGAAGTGAGAGCATTCTTTTCCCATATCTCCAATATTTAAATATTGGTTCAATTTGTCATATTTTGACACCATCATATCAGCTTAACAATAGGCTTTTCTTTTCAAAATGGCGTTTTTTTCGCTCGATCTTTCTTAGTATTTTTTTCGTAATTTAATATCGTTGGACGCCATTTTACTATTTTAAAAAAACAAGATAGGATTAGCACGTGTATTACTTAAGTATTCAGATGATTACTAGCGAAACGAAACATTTCCCACCGGGAAAGATGTCGTGCCTAAAGTAGAATTAACAAGTAATATTGCTTTAATATACTAATTGTTAATCGAGTAATAATGTTTCCGTAAATTTTGGGTTCATCAAAGTTGTGTATTTTCTTTATCAATATTTCATTGCCAAGTGCAGTATAATTAATTATTATAAAGTCCTAATAAAGTTTATTAAACATTTCAAACAATACTACAGAAAAAAAAATAAGCCTGAAATGTCATGAGTCAGGTGACTCGCTAACTACCAATTGTAATATGGATAAAACCCAATGTTTAAATACATTTTTATAGAAAGGTTTTTAGAATCCCTAGGAATGAGTTTATGTCTCATGGAAAAGTAAAGGAAATGTATTTTTAAAACCTATTTCAATTAAAATTTGGCGCTAACCTACAGTTTTAGTAACAAGATCACACACCAAATTTCATCTACATAAAAGCATTACGGTTTTGAAAACCTGATTGCATATATGAAATAGTATAAACCAAAAGCTAGTCAGCTCTTTGATGGATTTGATTCAAAATTTGATAGTAATTTGTAATTTAATCAAATTTAAATTTATATGATTCGTGCAACCGGTATCCTGGCTTAGGGGAGCGCGCCTTCCCCATCTTCTGGGGATCCCGGGTCGAGTTCTGGTTCAGGCATGGTTGTTCTTCTCTTGTAAGGGGTGTGCAAAACCTCCGCTGTAAAAGTGGTTTCACAAGTGAATGTTTTGACGCATGAGCAGATATGAAGTACTCTTGGCCGTAGATGATGTCACTGAAAAACAAGAGAAGCTAAAACTCGGCCTAAAATCGATGATTTAGTCAGCTGACTTGTCTAGTTACAAGCGCCTAAAAATAACAATAATTCGTTTCTTTTTGAGTTATTGGGTTTACATGCATACGGATGCTCCAAACTGTTGGCCAAATAGGCCAAACCGTTGAGGAATTTAGGAAATATGAGTGTGAATGTTTATGTATCGAGTTTTTTTTTTTTTTAACTCGGTAGGTTTTTTTAGCAGATTTGTATTTGGAATAAACCTGACAGATGGATTTTATATAAATGCATTTTGATCAAAAAATTTTCTGGAAAATGTCCCTCGGTCTTCCCTTGACAAGCATAACCCAAAACTGTTTTGAGCCAGATAGTTGAAATTCAATATACAGTTACAGTCTTTACACCAAATTTACAGAAATCTGTACAATTTTGAGTAAAATCTATTCAAATGATGTAAAAGAATTCAGTACATAGTCTTTACACCAAACTTAAAGATTTTTGTCAAATTTTGAGTAAAATCTATTCAAAGGACTCAAAATAATTCAGCATACAGTTTTCACACCAAAATTATAGATTTCGGTCCAATTTTGAGTATAATGTGTTAAAACTATTCAAAAGAATTCAGTATATAGTCTTTACACCAATCTTCTGTCCAATTTTGATAATCTGTCACCATATACCGGTCAAATTTTGATAATCTGCTAAAAGGATTCAAAAGAATTCGGTATACATTCTATTCACCAAATTTACAGAATTCTGTCCAATTTTGAGTAAAATCTGTTAAAAGGATTTAAAAGAATTCAGTATGTAGTCTTTACACCAAACTTACAGATTTTTGCCAATTTTTTAAAAACATTTGTTCAAAGGAAGCCCATTCGTCTTGCTGACCAAATACATAAATTAACATGATAACTGCAGAACGAAAAAAACTAGATACATAACATTCTATACATGCATTTAACATCTCCAGTGCAGACACCTATCAAATTTGGAACCAAAATCTACAAAGAGTTAATTGTCTTCACGTCTTTACTTTCAAAACGCTTAATGTAATGCTTAAATATATCGCGCAGGTAATGCTTAAATATATCAAATTAGGTATGGGAGTTTGTGACTACAAGTGCAGTTTTATATCTTTAGTGTCTTTTAGCAGTAAAGTAAATCTTTGTTTTAATCGATTGAGTAAATCGCTTCTAAAGCACAAATTCAATTTTCAGATACTATTAATCGCATGCACGGGGTTAATTGCCGTATAGATCGCCAAGGACGACACGATTGACTCATTTAGTAGAAATGTTAAATTCAAGCTAAAAATTTAAATTTCGTGACTGCTGTACACCAGTGCCATGCAAGGTTTTCTCTAGCATGACAAGTTTATTACAGAAAATTTTGATGTGACAACTTCCATACTGATTTAACAATTTGCATTCGGAAAAGTAATTCGATGCATAATTATTCAGTATACAATGGCTTGTTTACTGCTCCAAATTTGTGTGTGTGCGTTTAAAATTGAATTTCTCCGTCTTTTTACCATTCTGTAGGTATTTTCAATAATCGAAATTGAAGAATAAATAAATAAAACGTCAAAATGATGCACCGTCTTGAATGGCGCCCAAGAAGCACCAACGAGTGCGAACAGGTTAACATAAAGGGGGGAGGGGAATGCTTGAAAAAAATATATAATTATTTGCTGCCTTTTAGCCATAAAGTTTACCTTAATTTCATAATAATAGATGGAAAGAGCTAGTTGAAAATAGATTGTTTTCGAATAATTTTGTAAAAAATATTGAAAATTTTTTGCATTTCCCTAGAGTTGTTGTAGTTGTCACTTTTCAGGCCCATTGCCGTGTCAACCATTTAAGCTGATAGAGGATCTCTTGTTTATTAGTAGCGCCATCTAGGGCCAAGAGTACGACTTAACTACACACATGTTACAACCCTTTTTAGGGGGCAGACTTCATTCATGTATTTAATTCATTCATCCACAGATCGTAATTTAGATCTGGAATAGAGAACGATCACCTCTGACCCAGTGCCCCCCGATGATATTACTACCGACATGGAGGACTTTGTGACCAGAACAGATTTAACCCTTTCACTGATTTATTTCCTTTGCTGCGAAATTAGATGAACTCTCCAATCTTGGAATGTTTTGTCGTTTCGATTCATTTCAGAATTTATACAGAACACTACAGATATTTATTTATTGTATGTATAATTGTATAGCCATATAACAATTATGAATAGCTTAACTGTTGTTTGAAAGAGTAAAAATGTGATAATTCGATGCGCGCACGGCGCACGGGCAAACCAGTAAACGTGCGCTAGCCACCACACACAAGGAGTGTCTTTGGCTGGCGAGTTCGAACTCGCAGCCCAATGGATGTGAATCCAACTACCTACCAAGCAGGCTATCCCGACCCTTGACCTAGTGTAAATAGGCCATTCGAACTAACAAATAACAAAAAGATTAATCCTTGACAAAAAAGAGCCAGTAAATTTTGGTAGATAATAAGATGAAGTCGTGATGATATCAAAGAAAATGATTATTTTCAAATAATTTTTTGAGAAAATTTGAATTCCCCCCCCCTTACCCCAATTAGTGGCAATATGTCATCTGAACTAAAACTCAAAGGAAGATTAATCTTTAACTGAAAGAGCCTTGTATATACTAAATTTTGTTTGATAAGATAATATCATGACGTTATCAAAAACATTCTTTAAATATTCTATTATTTCTACATTATAATAATATATATCTATATAATTTTAAAAATTAGCTACTTGTGGAATAATATCCATCACTTTTATAAGTATTTATAAATAAATATTAAACATAGTTATATTTTTATATACTTTAAGCGAAAGTACCGTCTTGCAGTAAAAATTCCAATAACCATTCACCTGTTTTATTTCACCTACACGCCGCTTTTACGATGTCTGCTTTCTAAAAATAACCTGAAAATTATGGAGGAAATAGTAAGAAGGTTTTTTCCACAACTCTCATGTGGTTTATGAACAATTCCATAAAAACAAGAATGTCTAACTTTAGCTGACTTTTATTTTCTTCATGATTTTGTTTACTCATGATATTTTACTTATCAAATATTTTTTTAACCAAATGGTAAAAGTTCTTTTTTAGCCGCCTTCCATTACCAGATTTTTCTCCATTATATTAATCAGAATTATATGGATACTAATTTTAATGAACTAACTTTATTAAAATATTAGAAAGATTTATTTAACACTATATTCTCAAAAAAATTTAGATGATTCATATTGTTTAGTTATTTGAGTATGTAGGGAAATAAATTGCCAAAAAAAGTTGGCGAAATCGCTCCAGTTGTTGAGACTGGAAGTTAAGCCAAGGTTTTATTTTGCAGTCTTAAAACTGGAGAGTGCTTGGAGCCGTTATTCATCGATAATTTAATTCGGATTCCTTCATTTGAAATAAAAATTTGAGCTAAGTCGGCCTTGGGTCCCTCTTTTTCAATTCCTACTATTAGTTCACACTCTCTCTATATATATTTACATATCTTGTTCAAATTTTCAACCGTTAATAAAACACTTTTTATTTATCAACTCAAGTTCAAATGCATTTTTCAAAACTTGTAGTTGATAACACTTGATGTTAATACAGATTTTTTAAAAATAATAATTAAATTAGATTAATTTTTAATTCTTTAAATAGAGTTATAGTAATTTGCAATGAAAATTAAAGCAACGGCAGTAGCTCAATCAGTAAAATGAAAAGATTTCAGTGTTTTTCACGTGAAGGTGAAAATTGCAAAAGTTGAGAAAAACAATAATTTTTTGATAAATTTTTGAAACTTTTTGCTTTAAGTATACGTTTTATCCAAATTATTTTCGAGAGTGACTTATCAGTTGTGGCTTAGTGGTTAGAACGAATGATTTTTCTCCAAAAAAAAATTGAAGAAATTTTAAGATTTAGGTTCAATTCCGATTTCTCTCCTTAAAATCTTTGCGATCAATTGTTGATTATTTCTTCTACCTAAAGCTTACGTGTCGAGAAGGTGAATGGAAAATTGGCCTTCTATTTTGCCACTTAATGTTATGATTCTGTCATATGCAAATGCATATTTATATTAATTGTAATTATTTAATAAAAAGTAACTAATATACAAATTTTCTTTGTTGACCTAAGTAGGAACTTATCTTAAACATTTTCTAGCATTACTTTTTTTTATCAAAAAGAATGTAATATGAAGTATTAAACAGATTGTAAGTATTGAAAAGAAGGTGTCAATATTAAAAATGCAGGGCGGGGGCTATCATATGCAGAGATTCATGAGCTTCCATATAAAATAAAAATTTACATAATTTAGTCAGTAAATAGAGTTGGGGGGTCTGGTCCTTTTATTTTAATAATTATTTTAAATACATAAATAATAATAATAATAATAAATCTATATTAATAAAAATGGATCTCGAAATGCGTTGCTAAGCGCAAAACTTGAAAACGGCTTGACCGAATCGGCTAATTTTTTTTTATATTTTCGTTAGGACACGAGGATGGCTCTTATGGAGAGAAAAAAAGAAAAAACTGCGAGGAAAATAGTTAAAACGACACTTTTCTTACTTTTCCGCCAAAAATCTTCATTTCCTTCCCCCGCACCATTGAATAAGATAGCAGGAAGTACTAAATTATGATTTGTTTAGAAAGGAATACGCGAAGTCAGTTGGTTTTCATTTATAGATAACGGGATGTTTAAAAAAGAAAGAAAATAGTTGCTTTTATTATTAGTCTGTATGGATATTTAATCTATGCCTGCTCAAAATAAAGTGTGGACAGAGAAGAAAAAAAATAATAACAAAGGGAAAAAAGGGTTTGTAGAAAGAAAAGTAGTAAAGAAAAAAAGGATAGGAAAAAAAGAAAGAAAAGAAGGGTGTGTGTGTCACCATTATTTCCTCTGTGCGCGGCATTTTCCAAGCTGTTTTTAAACTTTCACATCTCTTGAAAACCAATTGTGTCTTTATTTGTTTAGTGTGTTTACATTTATGAAAATTTGAATCTCATTCTATAAAAACGTATAATTTTAGACCTTTCCCTCCACCATTTAAGTAAAATATCAATTCCGGGACAATCATTGTACGAATAGAAAGAGAAAGATGAGTAGTATAATGAACAGAACATCAGAAGAAAATAATACTAAATAACACTACAAATAAATTATATGACTATCAAAATTTGTTTGGTTTAAAAATATTTTGGTGAAAAACTGTTATGAGACACTGCTACATAAAATATTATATGAAAATTTTAGCGAGCATTAATACTGGCGAACCGACTGGTCGCCAAAGGCGGCTAGTTGTCAATAAGAATGTCATTATGATATTTAAATAAATAAATTTGTTGGTTAATTTTCACTCATGAGAAATGTCAAAATCTTCAAGCTATATCAATGTATACTCCAAAGAACTATATTGCTAATGACTTCTTCGATTGTTTGTTACAGTTTAGCCAACTGCGCCAAACTATGCCAACCAAAAACACCAATCAAAAGAATAATATTAAGCCGAATAAGATCATAAAATATTTCACTGATATCAATAAATAAGAAACACAATGAATTAACACATCTCTCTTTCAGTGATAAAAAGAAGGAGTAAGGGGGTGGTCTAATTCCATCACTAACTGTTGAAAGATTGACCCAGATTCTTGGTAAAAAGAAATGCCGTTTGATGCGGGGGATTCTTTGTCTCTTCCGTTGCCACCGGAACATCAAAAAGTTCAATAAAACTTTCCAGCCTTCCGGACTGAAATACCTTATCACTTTTCTAAAGACTCTTTTAGGGCGCGGATTACTTGAATTATTCATGGCGCTTTCTCTCCGGGAATCTGTTCCAAAGAAAGAGTCTTCTTTCCTCATTTTTTTATTCACTCATTTATTTACTTTTTTTTCTGTCGCTCTCTTTCAATATCCTATGTTATACATACGTTTTCCTCGATCTCTTTTCTTAAATTTATCTCGAAATATAGAGAATAAATCAATTAAGAGGGAGAATATCTTTTTTGGCTGAAAATCTTTGAAACTGACAAACACCCCCCCTCTGCCGTGATTAATGTCCTACTGATTAAATATTACCTCTTCGATCGGAACACTCATTCATTTCACCTGACAGGGCGTCGCTGACAGGTTTTTGGCTCTCGGAATCTTTTGTCGGGATTAATGCGGTTCCAAGATTTTTATACTCCAAGTAATTTAATTTAATTTGGCAAAGAATTCTGATGGAAATGAATTACCGAATCTCAGTGGCGGTGCTGCTTTTGTGCGCATTTTAAACCTGTCTTCATATTACTAAACGAGTTGAATGATAATGTTAAACTTGAAGGAAAAAAAAGAAACAAGTTTGACACAACTAAACTAAAAATGCTAACTTTAAAAGACATCTGAGTTTGTTAACTTTAAAAGGTTACTAGAAGAACATCAATGTAATTTTAAAATGAGGAATAAAAGTACTTGATGTCAGTAACATCTAAAAGATCTGTCAAATGTAAGGATGACCATAGGCTAGAGCAGGGGTTCTCGAAAGGTGGATCGTAACCGATTTATCTATCATCTATTTTTCGAAATCCTGTATTTTCACTCTTTTATTAATCTGTAAACTATAGAGATATTAAAGAGAATTCTTCTTCATCTTTCAACAATTGACGAAAATTAGATTTAAGGCTTGTTTTTGTTTGTAATGGCACTTGCCATGGAAAAGCCCGCTGATGAAATCAGTGATTTTAAGCCAAGTGAGCGTCTCTTGTTTTAGTAGTTCCTACTAGATCCGAGAGTATGTCTTAACTACTCAGGCGTCACATTCGTTTGCACAATACCTTTTTACCAGGGGGGTGCTTTCTACATTCACACATCTTATAGATAGAATATATGAAGAACAATCATGCATGAATCGGGACTCGAACCCTGGACACCCAGATCAGGAGAAGGCGCGCCACTGCTGTGTCAGACGTCGGCGATGAAATACTGAAAACAGTTTGTATTTTAAGGGTATCAATGTAATCAATTTTTGTAATTTAACAAAAAAAATATTATTACTAAAATTCAGGAAAAAAATTCGAATAACTTTTAAATTACAATCATTAAAAATGTCATTTTTAACAAATAACTTCTAACACAATTATTTGTGTAAGATGTTACTGTGGGGAAATGCCAAAATCCTAATTAATTAGAATTCTAATAATAAAATTGTTCCGAAATGCACATTCTCACCTTCTAAGGCACATATGAGCCAATTTTGGTAATTTTGTCGAAGAGCCCCGCCCACAGAGCGTCAAAATTCACGCAGACAAAAACAGTCATCTTTATTATAACCAGTAATAGAAGAAAAATAAAAGGATCCAATTAAAAAAATCAAAATCAACTTTAAAGTATGGATGGACTAAATGATTAGCTTTGCATCTTTTTTTATTATTCTATATGCTTATTTTACTACATGATTTTTTACTCTCCCCTATGATTTTTTTTGTTTTATTTATTTATTCTATAAATATTATGAATCAATGCTCCTCAAATATTACAACCCTTTTTAACGTATATAAATATATATATACTGGCCAAACCTTTCAAAACTATTCATAGAAACCAAAATATTTCTCCGTCTCAAACTTTTGCTGAAACATTTCCAATAGAGATCAAACATTTTACCACTTACTTCGGTCTTACAAGAAAGTCTTTGTCGTTTTCAGACGGTCAGCTTCCTCTCATTTCGCTAGATGATGGGTCATTATCTGTTGAAGACCCCCTTTAAAGATACTCCGTGGACTCGGGTTTCTCGTAAAATATCCGAATTTCTCCTCTCTTTTCCTTAGACAGGATCGTTCAAACATGATAGAGCTAGTTAAGGTTAACGTTGTTTGCGTCTCGCCAAATTCCGATCGATATAGAGAAAAAACATTTAGTTTGGCATGCAAAAGCAGAAAATATTATTATATCATGAAAATTTAAGCTTGGATGTTACTTTACTTCAAATTAATTGGCGTTTTTTATTCTCAGTTGGATAAATTTTCAAGTCAACTCAAGTGATTTTGGTTGAATCTCTTCATTGTTCCTTAGTTTTTATGCTTGCACATTCATTACATGTTTGGCGCAGAATGGTGAAATGTAGAGCCAATAAATCTTTTCCTACACTAGCTTTTCCTATTTCTGTGTTTAGTTTAGCAATACTTCGATGATTTCTGAAGACTGCATCTACTTAGTAATAAATTTTCGTCCCCAGGGACTGGAGGATATGAGATTCAAAATCCGATTTCATCATAGATTATTCTCAGATTTTAGCTGATTATGGATAATTATGTTTTAATTTGGCCCTACGTATTAACGCCACCGCAGCCAAAGTTGCGTTAATGTGGTGTAGATTGGCGTCACTTAAAAACCGCCAAATCTGAAGCTTTTTAAGGCTTGAGATAAGGTAAAGATTAAAGGGATTATCCCCTAGAGTTTCATGGTACTTTCTATAAATTTGGAGCATGTTTTGAAAAACATTTTAGGCGTAGATTGACGGCGCTTAAAATCTGCCAAATCTGAAGCTGTGGTGGCGTTAATACATAAGCACCTCTAATTTTTGTTTATTCTTATGGCACTTGCCTTGGACAATCTCACTAAGGTAGTCAGGTATTTAAACTTAATCAGCATCTCTTGTTTTGTAATTGTGCCAAATAGGACCAAGAATACGACTTTTGCTATTCACTCATCACATTCCCTTGCACAGCCCCTTTTTACAGGGGAGCGCATTCACTCACCTTACAGATAGGACACAGAAGAACAACCATGCCCGAATCGGGACTCAAACCCGGTATGAACAGATCACGGGGAAGACACACTACTCCTAAGCCAGAAGGGCGGCTTTATTGAATCATGTAAACTTAAATTTGATTCAATTACAAATTACTATCAAATGTTGAGTCAAATCCATCAAAGAGTTGACCATCTTTTGGTTTGTACTATTTCATGGATACAATCACATTGTCAAAAACGTAATGATTTATGTAGATGAAATTAGGTATGTGGTCTTGTTACTAAAACTGTAGATCAGTTCCTAATTTTGATTTAAATTGATTTTAAAAAAAGCCTTTCCTTTACTTTTCCATGAGGCTTAAACTCAGTGCTAAGATATTAAAAGCCTTTCTATAAAAAAATGTATGTAAGCATTGGTTATAGCTCATAATTAAGAATTATAAAAATAAGGCGATTAATTTAATTTATAAATGATTTGTGAAATCATAATATTATTTTTGGTGTTTATTTATATCTACGCCCTTTTTTAAACAACTAGAGTGCAATTTTTACACAGACCTCATGATTTTGAATCATGGTTAGATGATAACAACAAAAGCTGGGTTGACAATCGCTCTTTTTTTTACACTAACGGGAAAATTTTGTCTCCAAGAGACTCAGCAAACGTCAGAACATTCTTATATCGCCATTCTTCGGTGAAATGGAAATTCAAATTTTCAATATCAGACTTTACGAACAAACCACCGTACTCCCTAACAATTTGGGATGAACCTTTTAAATTTGAACCCAATTAGATTAACAGAATGGAACTTGAACTGGCAATACCTTCCAAACTGTCACGTCACACTAGTGGTTATTTACCTTGATCTAATATCTAACTGATTCCAATATTTGCTTAGTTAACAATTTATTTCGAAGATTCACAAAGACTATTTGCGATTTCGTCTCCTAAATTTGAATCCAGGTCTGATGTTGGAAAAAATTAACAACTCTGTCCCATTTCAAATTTTGAGCCACGACGTTTTGTCCGCGCCATTAAGAACATTTGGTCTTAGATCACCTGACTTAATGATCAGAAGTGTATTTGGGTTCAAATTTTATACTTCTGTTTCCAATATATTATAGGAGAATATATTCCCAGGCCTCTTCGAACTCTGCAAATATTGTAAAAAAGACTTAAAGCTCCATAATGATCGCAAATTGGGTACTTACGTATTAAGCCGTCGATCATTATTGCCAAATTTGAAAGCGTCGCCATTGAGTTGCTAATCCACCAATAAAAGCAAACAACCGTCATTATTTTAAAAATTGTGCAAATTTTAATAGTCGCTCGCAATTTTGTTGGTTTCGTAGAAGATCATTAAGTACTTTTTCTGTTCGGATTTTTTGGCTCTTTAAAATGATTAAAATTTGGGATTTGCCTACCAACTCAAAAGATGCAGTGACGTATTTTCAAAATTATGGAATTATTCCATCTAAAAATCCGTGTTTGAATGAACAGGATGGATGGATGGATGTTCGGGGTTTTATAGCGCAAGAGCCAAAGCTGACCATGCTGCGCCAAGACAAGTAGTACGTATATCTTGTCGCATGTTCTATTATAGAAAATATTCCCAGAAGAGTAAAACCCTATGCTTTATTTAAAAAGCAACGTTTCACACTTATAAAAACCAAATCCAATAAGTATCAAGGACAAAGATTTTAAAATATTGACTCCAACAGTTGAAAAAAAAATCGAATTAAGTGTTTAAAATCTCATGGTAATCAGATAAAATGGATATCATTGATAGCTCTTAAAAATTCAAAGATATTCATGTGAGGGTGCTCTCCCACCAATTGACGCATCTCCAATGTTAATGAATTCAAAAACCGCACACGATGAGAATGAAGTTTCGGGCATTGAATTAAAATGTGCCGAACTGTAAGATTAACATTGCAGTCTGGGCACATCGGTGCACGCTGACCAAACAAGAGAACAGGAGATGAGTTTATACGTGAAAATGGACAAACAATGGCGGTGTAATGTATCAAAGAGTTCTGGCAATGCAAGGAAATTGGCTCGAGGTGTTTGATGACCGTTGGCACATCGATGTTCTATTACGTAAGTACCGAGAATTGTTTGTTTTTCTGAAACTTTCTTTGTTTAGGTTTATTTACTTAGATTAACATCCTGTTTCGTTTCCAAATGAGATTTATTCTGGAAGGAACTTCGTAATTTTGAACCGCAATGAAATGCTGAGAATTATGATGCATAAAGATACAAATGATATGATAAAAATACTCTCATAAACTGATATTTGCTAAAATTAAAAAGAAATTCTTCAACGCAAAATTACACCCATCAATCGGAATACACGAAAATTTCCAATTGTTATGCTACTGGTAAAGTATAAAATCCAGTATTCTATAGAACGCTTAGGCATTGTACATAATGTCCAAAAGTAGCCGGCAATGTATGAAATTATGGTACTTACATATTAGACCATCGATCTTTATTGCCAAATTTGAAGGCGTCGCCAATAAGTTGCAAAACCGCCATTATTTAAAAAATTGTTGAAACCCTTAACGGTCGTCCGCCATTTTGTTGGTTTCGTTGGCATCAGCGGTTCATCGCCAAATTTGAATCCATCACCAATGAGTTACTAAACCGTTTGCGTCGACGGTCTAGTACGTAAGTACCGAAATGATTCCTATTTCACACATACCCCGAGCATTCTATAGAATTTTATATGTGAAAAGACAATGTGTGGTGACAATGTCACCAAAGCACCTATATCGCTAAATTTTACAAAAATGGCGATCTAATGTTGTCATTTCCTTTAGAACAGTCTTCCTTTACAGTAAATTCCTTTAGGAAGTGTCAAGAAAATTTGGAGAATATGTTTCCTAAGGACCAAAGGACTTTCTAAAATTTAAACTTCATAACTTTTTGAATTATTATAAAGCGAAAAATCAAAAAGGTTTTAATTTGTATCTATATCCTTTTAAAAATAAAGCTAAATTTTATGATGAATCAGTGAAATTTTTGCTGAATAATTCTCTGAGATGTTATAAATTGTGAAAATTATTCTGTGGTGCGCATAAAACTTCAATGACAAACGACTCTGCTTTCACTTCTCATACTATTTATTTAAAGATAATTCTGGATTCAGTAAAAAACATGCCTTTATTATAATTTCAGCTTCATCGTTTCCACTTTAATTTCAAATTAAAATTTAGTGGCACGGATAGAAAGAGAGAGATTAGTAGCATTATGAACAGAACCTATTAAGGCCTAAATAATACTATAAGTGAATTATATGACTATAAAAATTTGAAGTTTAAAAATATTTTGCTGAAAAATCTGTTATGAGACCAAGTTACAAGTTGTTATTGTTACTTATAGCACTTGCATATGGACAAGCTCTCCACTGATACAGCAGCAGATTTAAGCCGAAAGGAGCACCTCTTGTTTTTGAAGCAGCGCCAACTAGGGCCAAGAGTACGACTTAGCTACACACTCACCACATTTGCTTAAACAGCCCCTTTTTACAAGGGAGCACAGCCACACACCTCACAGATGCCACACAGAAGAACAACCATGCCCGAACCGGCACTCCCAGAACACGAGGAAGACGCGCTACCTCTGTGAAAGAAAGCCAGCCCAAGTTACATAAAATATTAATTTAATATTTTAGTGAGCATTAATATCGGCGAACAGACTGGTCGCTAAAGGCGGCTAGTATTATTATAAAATTTGCCTGATAATGTTGTAAAATGTGTTATTATATATATATGTATATTATATATTGCCTGTATATCATCATACACCACTAATTACCAAATGTTTCATTCTACCTCTAAAGAATCCGTAATAATAAGTAAAATTTTAACTTTCTTGTATACAGTGCGATTTCTAAATTATTTTTCATTTACATTTTTATGAAAAAATTGCCTGCATTTTAGCATCCGCTATCACATAGGTAAAGGTGTCGACTGTAGATTTTTTTTCTACGAGAAAACAACAGCGGAAACACTTGATCTGATCTAGTGATCTGTGCATTATCTACACTTTTAGTTCATTGGAGCATTGCCGTGATTTCAGAAAAGGTCATTTAAATTTTAGACCATATTTTCGCAAAAAACTGTACAAGATCGCCTCAATGTTGTTCCCTATTCTGAATATTTTTTATAATTTCTCGAAGATATTGTAAAAAAATGTTAGGCATTTTTTGCTACTTGAGCATTATAGCCGAATCACCAAATAACTTTGTTCAAAGACAGATTAATACTAGAAAATATTTCTTTCAATGAAACTTTATCAACGCTTTGTCTTCTGTTTTATTATTATTATTATATTTTTAGATTGCAGAAATCAGATTAATTTTATAAGATAAGAATTAATATATTCTAAAATTAAGTGAAATAATATAGACTTTTTAATGTCTTTGCAGATGAGAAAACAACTTTCATTAGTATATTATCTCGGTCTACTCAAAGAAACGACGCTGTCGCCATCTGTGGAGCATTGTCCACATTAATGATTTATGGGCCTATAAAACTGACAACGTTCTCTCTTGCTTTGATTGGATGATCGCTTGCATACTCCCTGCGGCTTCATCGGTCTGGGATAAGATATGATGAATGAAAATGAAAAAAAAAGTAAGATATTTCCCGCTCATAAACTGTTTGATTAGGAATATGATATCCTTTAGAAATTCTTTGTTTTGTAAGAACGATTTCATAATTAAAAACCAACTATTAGAATTGAAAATACTTTATTTAAAGGCCATTTCTTATCATTCATATTAAATAGAGAGAAAACGAGATGATATGAAATAATGGAATTTTTCAAATGATCAATTAGTTTTAAGGGAGATATCTACATTTACCGTTGTTTTCTTAGTACCCTTAAAATTTCTACAAAAAATCTGCTTGTGTATCAGAAGATAGATCTATTTCTTACCAAACTTTCTTTTTTCCCCTTTATAACATTTACAAGTAAAAACATCAAGCACGACTTTTTAGTTATTCACTTTTTTATAAATCATGCATAAAAACTGGCTTTAAATCCAATACAACTCTCCAACAAGAACCTAATTAAATTCTAATCAATATTTATTGATTTTTATTATTATGTAAGAACATGATATTGTTTTGGTTAGGAGGTTTTGGTGTCTCCGAAATCTGAAGGCAATAAATATTTGTTTTTTCATTGATAGATAGCGAGTCACTTGACACATGACATTTGAGGTTTATTTTGTCACCATTGTTTATTTTTATAAGATATATATAAAATAAAGAGATATTTAATATACAATAGATATAAACAGATATTTAATTAAATTTATTATCAATTGATTTTTGTTCGTCGTTTCTATGAATGACGTCATCTTCTAGTTTGTTTACGATTTCTTACTTTTAAATAATTAATCTCGCGCTCAGAAGATTGTCGAGCTTTTTGCGGCGGATGGATTCTTTTTCAGTTTTAACTATCGAAATTTTGTAAAATGCGACATATTTATCCTTTAATGATATTATAAACGCATTATTAATAAAATACTGTAAATATTAAAATATAATTTTAATATCAATCTGCATTCGTTGGATTTTACCATATATACAATAGCTTCCAGTAATAGTGAACTTTTTCTTCAAAATTACTGTTGTTTTGTTTAAATCGGTCGAGCCGACTAGAAAAATTGAAAATGAAAGCTTAAAAAAATTATCATTAGATAGAGAGAGAGAGAGAGAAAGAAAAATCTTGTAATTTTTTCAAACCGGTTTAAACTGGTCAATGACTTAAATGAATTAAGACAAATAAACACTTAAAAATAATACTGTTCTCACACGATATCTTGAAATTTGCGACCGTAGATCTCATTTTTCCCTTTTTTTTCTCTTACTTTCGTTTGAAATTTTTAAATCAACTTTCCCATTAATTCTTCATATAATCTCGTATATGAATTTTTTTTTACTTTGTTTTATACTAAGTTTATAAAGAGAAACCAAAAGATTCGGTCTCAAAATGTTGACAAATTTTCACACTTCAGACTCCTGATTCCAAAAATTTTTTATGTCTGTCTGTCTATGAACATAATAAATCAAAAACATTTGGAGCTGTTGCATAAGGATTTAACATAAAATTCTCAGACTTTTTCTCCACTTTTGTAAGGTATTTTTCGAAGGGAATTTTGTATATATCTATGCACGTAATAGATGAAATTGTGTGTGTGTGTGTGTGTGTGTGTGTGTGTGTGTGTGTGTGTGTGTGTGTGTGTGTGTTGGACGTTACATCTATCATAATCACAAAGTCCTCCGTTTGGAGAGTAATACCACTGAGGGTTCTGGGTCAGAGGTGATCGTTCTCTGTTCCAGATCTAAATTATGATCTGAGGATGAAAGAACGAAATGCATAAATGAAGTCTGCCCCGTAAAAAGGGTTGTGACATGCGTGTGTGTAGCTAAGTCATACTTCTGGCCCGAATTGGCGCTACTGAGAGTCACTTAATCGGTTTAAATCGCTGACAGTCAGCGGACTTGAAAAAGTGCCATTAACAATAACAACTACAAAGTTAAATTATATATAATTATTTATTACCTATCAAATCGAGATATTATAAATGTATATTGAAAATTTACACAGAACTGATAATGGAATATAAGATAAAATATTCCATAAAAATGTTTCAATAATTTCATTCATCCAACATTTCAGAAAAGTATTTATATACATTTTAAGTGAATGTGGATAAAAATCCATGTTTAGAAACTACAGGAGGCATTTAACAATCTAGCATTGCATCTTTCCGATCCTTTTTTATAGAGTATGAAGTTTTCAGAAAGATGAGAAGAGTGTATTAGTGTCAAATCAAATTGCAGTATGGAGATAAGCCGCAATGCGGCATGTTCAATACGAAACAGATTTCGCTATTAAAATGTTTTTTAATGAACTGCTAATATTTTTCAAACCCTCTGTTCTTAATATTAATCTACACAAGGTGTAAATTAATATGTTTGCATCTTGTCTTTTCCGAGTAGTTAGCTTTCTACTACTTTGTAATTAACATATATCCCCCTATTATATAAATTTTTAGGGATAGGAAAGCTAACTTCAAAAATTTCTACCAGATGGCACTAAAATCGGCTTCATTGCTCATTGTGTGTGTGTGTGTGTGTGCGCGCGCGTACGTATGTGTGTGTGTAATGATATTTTTTAAACTCTTAATTTTAATCCTAATTAATTTTCAAAGTTCTATCTTAATTTAGCTCATAGTAATATAATTCTAAAATATTCTCTTTTTTCTTGATCCATTCCACACGCTCTATTTAATTAATTCAACAGAAGCTTTGTAAAATTGCTGATACAGCTAAAGGCCGTCTACTTTCCCACACTGCAAGTGTAGGGACAGAAATTAGCGAGCTTTGCAAATGCCATTGAAAGATCCCTAGGATTCCCTAGCACGAGCTGTACATGTGATTGGCATGTGTCAAAGATCCCTCTTAAAATCTAAAGGTGTATATTCAGAGGGATAAAAATTAAATCAGATTTTTCGTCAATTCGTTTTGTGTTGTTCTGTGTAGTGCAGTCGCTTTCGCTTGTAAATAATGCCTGCTTCCGTGATGGAATAAAACGAACTTAAAAATTCAACCTGTCTTCCCCATGATTTCGGTCACGACTCTATTACCTGCTTTCATCAAATAATTGAAATGTTATATATATTATAGTCAAAAAGTACTTGCGTTTTACTCTGTTATCGTTTTTCGAAAATGAATCACTCGCACTGCCGTTCAACTTTTTCCCCCACTCGCACAAAAGTGCGGTTATTTCGTAATGTCATAAAATCATAGACCTTTTTTTGCGTTTTATTATTGCTAAATATATATTTGATGGATTAAAATAGTTTGAATTATTTTATAATACTTAATTTGGAAATAAAATTGAATCGAAACTGCAATACCATATATAGACACATAGGCGGTAAAGATTTAAGTTCAATATTGAAAAACAGATTTCTACACTTCAACTCATTTAATCTTGTCAAAGATTATGAGATTTTTTTCTTTTAATTTGTTTATTTGTAGGTATATACAAAAATATTTTCAATAGTTTGAGTTCAATTGTAAATCGATTAATTCTTAAAATTTGATTTCTTAGCAGAAATATTACTTGAAAGTGAATTTGAAAAAAAAAAAATATTGAATACAAGATCTTATAATATTTATAGTAAACTGGACTAATTTTAAAGGTAATTATGATTATGAGTTGAACTTTACTCATAATCACCTTCAGATCGTTTGATGTAGAGCTACCAAAATTAACAAATGTATATTTTAAAAATATACACCTCAAAGCATTATATAGTTTTAAATTCTTTTTTTTAATAAAAAATTAAACACAGTTTTACCAAATATCTTCCAAAAATATTACCAAATATCTTAAAATTCAAAAACTTATCTTTTCAAGTGTACTATTTATTTTGTTTAAGTAAAATCTATTTTTCTGTTTTTAGATATTTTCTTTAAAAAATAGTCTTAGAATATTTTGCAACAATACATTTCATTGTTGAAGCGGAAATCAAATCGTTATCATCTGAGAACATGAT
>JAOUZG010021455.1:0-11586 GCA_026289955.1 Argiope argentata
CGCGCTTGGTTTAAGGGTACTTCGAGAATTTTCATGATCATTCCAATAGAAATCAAGATACATCCTGAATGGTCTAGAAAGTTCTCAACCCACCACCCAGGAACTATAAAGGACCGACAGTCTCAGGCTGAAAGTGGATTGAATTGAGCCGGAAGCGGAGTTGGAGTAGAAGATGAGTAACGAATCTGCGAGAGGATACCGAAGAAACGGCTGAGTGTTAGCTTTCAAGCGAGTGTTGAACCCTTGTGGTCCGAGTCCTGTTATCTACTGTGGAAGAAGTGACGTATAATGTGTGGAGTAGCCAGTCGTGTGCTAGAGAGTCGACAGCTAAGGCGAGCAGACAATGATAACTTCAGCCGTATAGAGAGACCTTAGAGTGAAGCCCCGAGAATGCCCTCTCCCGTTGGATTATGTCTAGCCACTTTTAGGGCTGTTGTTGATTACTACTTGTGGGCTACTGTCTTCTGTAGTGTGCTGTTCTGTAACCGTCTCGGCTGTACATATTTGTCGTCTTTGTTTGGGTGTTTTCGTGTAAATAAACGTCGTTGTTATTTTCTACTGAGACCTGCAGATTGTGTCTTCACACCACACACCCTATAGTGGATATATGGTGGTAATCTACCTGGTAATCCGTAATAGTATGCTGATTCAATATTAATTTAGAAACCCTTATATAGAGTATATTGAAAAATGTTAGTATATCAAAAATTTATTTTCTTTATGATAGGTAGGCATTAAGAGTTTAAAAAGTAGTTTTTAGAATATCAACAATAAAGAGGGTGATATAATGAAGTTAAAAGCAGTATACCAACATTTTTTCTTGCCGCAATATTGTATAACCAAAAAAAACTCAAAATCTGAGAAATGTTCAAATTTAAAATTTAAAAAAAAAACGTTTTTAATAAAAGAAACGGCGCAAGAAGTAAAACTTAGATCACGCGTTTTTATGCATGGTAGTTTTGTAAAAAAAATTAAACGGATATCATACTAATAAGAAAATAAAAATATTTATCTTCTTTACACTCAGGGTTGTTTCAGAAGAAAACATTAAGCGACAATTTGACTGATTATTATTCATTAATAACAATTAAGTTAGATTATCTCGCAATAATTAATTAAAATTTTACGCGATGTTTTACGTCAATAGAGGCAAATTGTCAGAATACCAATTGTTTTATGCAAAGTAGCACGGACCTAGAGTGTTAGACAATAACCATTTATTTCATTCTAAAATGACGAATATTACAAAGTAGGCGAAAAAGGATCTGTATTTACCTATTACATTCTTGTAGAATCAGATTCCGAAAATTGATTGAGAAAATTAAGGACAAATAAGAAATATCTTACATTTTCTGATGAGTAGAAATTGTAATAAAATAATTTCAAAGCAACAAAAATATAAATTAGCAAACGATAATACATTCTTTTTTTTGTTAAAAGATACTATTTCAACAAATATTTTGTTTTATTTCAGTAAATGGATAGTTTTGCTCTTCTAAAGGAAAAAAATGTATCTGATTTTGTAGGGAATAATTTCTGAATTTAAAAGTTATAGAAATCTACATTGTTTTTTATTCGTCATTTGTTTGAAATATAAAATGTGGGTAAAGTAATTTGATATATGCTTGCGCAGTTGCTTTCAATAATTACGTAAAGTATCTATAAATATACACGAATTGAGGTTTTTTCGTGATTATCTATTTTATTTATCTATTTTTCTTGATTAATTATTTTGATGTATCAAAAACGATTTTTGATTAAAAATTTCAAATTTATGCTATAAAGATAAATTCGTTACGATTTGATGACATTTCTTTCATTTAAGGAAATTCTACACTACATTTTGAAATATAAGTTTTATCATTACAATCATGTATGATTCATCTTTAAATTACTGCAGATTTTTACTTTATGTTTATTTTCTTATTTAGTAATCGAATCACAATCTTTCCTAAGTTAAAACATTTTGAGATTAAGAATTTTCATTTTTTTTATTTGTTGCTTTTGCTTAAGTGCATTTTAGTAATTATAGGGCTTCGAACTTAGGGGGTTCTGATGTGGAAACGATCCAAAGTCATGCGGGACCGACGCTAGTTAAATTTTATACCTTTTCACAAAACTCTCCTTAGTAATATGATGTAAAAGTATGAAGAAAAGATTGTTTACTTCCATCTATATAATTCCAATGCTCTTTTCAAAATATCGGTAGATTTTACTTAAATGCAAGGCATTTTCGCAACTAAACTTCAAAGGAAAATAAACTTAATTAATTTTCTATTTGTTTCAAAAGATTTGCTTGCTTTAAAGGAATATTTGTTTACACTTTTTGCTTAACTTGAAAGATTTTTTTATATCATGAAATATTATAAATGGTGATTACTTAATAAAAATTTCCCATACAAGAAATATTTGGGTTTTTATATCTTATCTGAATAATTTATATGATGTATTAAGATATTCAGTCATTTCAACAATGAAATTGATTTGTAACTATGAAATAATTAAATTTTTGACATGTTTATCAAATAATTCCATTTGCAACGTTTTTCCCCATAATTTTAATTAATAAAATTTTTTACAGAATATTTTTTTGTTTACAAAAAGCATATTATTTATATATCTCACATATTTCTAATGTTATTTATAATTACTTGAAATGTCTCTTATTAATTAAGAAATAGTTAAATTTAAACTGAAGATTATTTTAAGTTTAATTTTTTAGTTCAAAATATTCTAGAATTTTTAAACAAAATAAAAATAATTTTAAACATAGAAATATAAAAGTTCTTAAATGAGGTTTAAAAAATAAAGTATTTTAAAACAATTGCCATCCAAAGCATCTATCTGTTAAGCACGCAATATTACTAAACAATCATTTTCTATTTTTGTATTGAGTATTAGTTATATTTAAGATAAACAATGTAATTATGAGAATTGTTTATACCTTGTTAATTAATGTGCATTGTTGCAATTAATAAACGAAGGCATTATTTTCTTCCCATTTGTTTATTTTATCTGATACTTAAAGCATCAGAGCGAATTAAACTGCGATATTTTGAGAAATTTTGCGTTCTTGCATTGATTTTTATGATCTAAAAACATCATCGGCTTCCTCTCAGTCAAGACAAAAATAGTAATTTTGTCGGAGTGAAAAAAAACAGTTCTTTTAAGAGCTAAGTATTATTTTTTGAACGTTATAGAAGCATTTTTCGATCTTCTATTTTGCATTTCAACATCTTAAGCGCCAATTCGAAATGGCTTCAAAACTCTGGTATTTTTTGAAACGAAAACTCGTTCCTGTGCCACGTTTGAATATACCCATTGCAGCACACTTCATGGACGTTTCAGCCAAAATCTATGCCGAACAATTGACTGTTATTGATGCTAAAATTTTTGAAAACTTCCGCTTTGCCGAACTTCTTTACCCACCTTTGGGACCAGTTGTGGATGAGGCAATTAATCACTTTTATCATGTAAAAATGTGGTGCACAAGAACAATTCTCTATCAAAGCTGCCAAATACGAAGATCAAAATTCATAACTCATTTTTTGAAAATCACACAGGAATTGCACCGTCTTAAAAATTTCAATTTGATGATGGCAATTCTTTCGGCCTTGGAAAGTGATCCAATCCAAAGTCTAAAAAAATCATGGTCTCTCATTTCTGAAAAGCAAAAGAAAAATTCTCACCATCTTTTTAATTTGCTGTCTTTTGAGCAAAATTTTAAAAATCTTCGGGATCATATGCTAAATATAAAAAGCCCTTGCATTCCCTATCTGGGTCTTTATATGTTTGATATTATATATATTGATTCTGAAAATCCATTGACTGATAAAAATGGCAGCAAAAGATTATCCGAAATTGAAAAAGTAATAAATTCAGTTCCAATTTATAAAGATTCATATTATAGACATATTCGTGTATTGCCAAATATTCAAAATCTCCTGAAACCATACACTTTTTCCAAGAAAGATCTTTTATCGATGGAAAAGTATAATATTCTCTGGTCTCACACTCTTGAAGAGTAAACAGAAGCTTCAAAGAAATATCAGGTAATCATGATATGGCCTGGTAGTCTTAGAATTTTATTTTTCGAAAGCACCTATAAACAATTAGATGAAAACATCACATAATAATATTCTTTTTTTACTTTTCATTATTTATTTAACAACAAATATGATAATTGCTTTTGCCATATTTACAGAATCTTTTTGGATGTGCCAACGTATAATACCGAATTTATATTTGCTTATTAAATAGTGCAATATTATGAAAGTTGAGTAAATCTGAAAAAAATATATTATAAATACTGGCGTCCTTGGAAGGAGTATCAAAAAATATTAATAAGATGGCAATAATACAGCATTTTTTTATCTTGTGCACAAGAATAATGAAGCTGAAAATAGCAAAAAGGATCTTGTTCCTGAAATTTTCCACGGAAATGAAAAAAAATCTAAAAGTACCATAATAATACACATTTTGAGAAAATTGAAGATTGTGTTAAAAGCAAATAATTAAATAATGCTTGTAAAATACGTGAAATTGAAATAGAGTCAGAGAAAAGAATAATAAATTTATAGCTGCAACAAAATAATATGGGCTAATGCATAAAAGTTTAAAAAATGGCTGAGAATATAACTTATAAATGAAATGCTGTGCTGCCAAAAAATGCGAATCTGTAGGAATAACGAGGTTTTGACTAATTAAAGATAGTTCCAAATGAGAATAAATCAAGCATACTGTTGTAGAGAATACAATTAGAAAGGTAAATGGAATCAATCAATACTGTAATTGTGGCAGGAATAAAATTTTGTACGTCCATGAAGTATTCCAAGAAAGAGAAGATAGACGAAGCTAGCTGGACGAATTTTCTGCATAAAAATCCCAGTCTCATGAAAAGTGAATCGCTAAAGAAATAAATTTGCACGACATTTGTGTTATTTAAAGAACTTAGTAAATACAAAAACCTTGAATAATGTTGCTAAAAAAAGACGCGTCAAGGATTATGAAAGGAAAAAGAAAGAACTTATATGTTTTAAGCAAAGAGTGACAATGATTTTTAATTCTGATTATGTTGCTTTTGTGTTCTTAAAAAGAGAAACAAGTGAAACTATAGCAGCAGATTTATAAATAAATAGCTTTACTACAGTCAAAGATCAGAGGCATTCAAAAGAATAAAAGAAATCTATTAATTAAAAACATTGCCAAGCATGAAATAATCTGCACTAGTGAGAAATTCAATAAAATTTAATGAAAAAAAGTAAAGATTATTTTGATTGGGAGAAACATTAAAGAATTCTAATGTTTTTTTTAAACAGAAGATATATGAAACTACTTCAACAGACCTTCAATAAATCCGTTCTTCTGCATCCAAAATAAAATCTGAGTCAGTCAAAAGAATATTACATACAAACGTGTGAAAGAAAATAAGTCATTGATATTTCCTAAATATGACTTATTGTGACTAGGTATGTAATGACTAGATATATTAATGGTGTTGGGGAAAATATATAATTTCCAGGAGTATGAAAAATCTATGTTGTCATTGCATTGCAGTAAAAAAAGAATGAAGTTGGAACTGGAAAAAAAGTATATGAAAATTTTATTAAATTGCTTTATTAGAGTTAATAAATTATAACATCATAAAAAGGGAAATGAAGAAAGTCAAATGGCAAAAATATAGTCTAGAATTCGAGAAGAACTTGGAAAAAGTATATGTTTCTATTATATGATTGAAATTGAAGACTGGCGAAGCCCTTTTAAAACTTTCACATAAAAATGTCTATGGCATTAACACAAATCTGAATCAATCACATGAACTTAAGCTGTGCGAAAAAGTTTTTAAAGAAAAAAAAGACGAGTAACGTATTTTTCTGACTGAAAATTTATCTCTCATTAAAATCATTCTAAAACAATACAAAAAATAGGAATTTTGAGTTAATAAAAGAAATTGAAAAATAGAAAAAAAATATGTGTAATATTGACCAGGAGATGAATTTCAAGAAAGATAAATGGGTGAAAAGTGAATTTATATCTAGAAAAAAAATTTATTCTGTTCTTGCATTCTAGATAAGAGAAGATGACGAAAACTAAAGTGACCGTATTTCAGTTTCAAAAATTCTGCCCGAATATGAGCAACCAGAAACTATTGATTGTTTCAGCTCAAAATAATAAGAAATTTCAGCTCAAAAGAGAGCAGATGTTATTAAAAATATTTTATTCGGCCGGAATAAAAAATATTACGACGAATTTGGATTAGTTAAAAGCTTTGCTGTAAAAGAATAAAGAAAAACATAGTGTTGTAAAGAGGACTTTGAAAAAAGCCCATGAAAGGAAGAATTTCTTAATTTCTGAAAGGTATGGCAACTTGATACTGATATATTCGTAAAATGCTAAGATAGAGGAAATCACTGCAACGGGTCTTCTAAATAAAAATTTCTGCCTCGTCAAAAACATTTAAATAAATAAATAAAAATATGTATTTTTACTTAATTAAATAGTATAAAAATTGAAATTTCTGAATCTTGCTGCCCTTTAGAGGACATTTAAAGATGATAAATTATTAAAAAAATATTATTATGTTTGAGAAAGTAAAATGCCTGTATTTTGGTTATGTTGCTCTTGCAAACATGAGAATAAAAGATTACTAAAACTATAGAAGCAGAGTTTATAAATAAAAAGTTCTGCCACAATAAAAAAAAAATCTGGATCATTCAGAAGAATAAGAAATTTTTGCTACTAGTTGTACAATTTTGCCTCCACCATTTTTCTATAAAGGCCTACAGTGCTAAGTGCTTTCTGAAAATGGCAAATAAAAAGAGTGGCAGAATAAGACTAGATATCAATCAACATAAATAGCACAAAGATAGAAAATGTACGTTTCAATGAAATTTATTCCCAAATCATGATGTCAGCTTTCAAGCAATATTCTTAATTATTGCGGGAAATTATCATTACTCTAATCATTTGCGATTGTCATCAAATTAAATTTGATAACAGCGTTTAGTGCGCATACAGCGTTTAAAAAGGTTTACGACGTCTTAGTGAAAGGACATGTAGTCAATTTTTTCAATGATCAGATTAGTAATTTTGAATTCCAACTTGTGAAATGACGGTAGGAGAGAGAAAATTTTCAAAGATTTAAAGCTGAATGAAGTGATTAATAAAAAATGCTAGAAGAATTTATAAAACTAACAGAAGTGGCTCCTCAAGTTTTCAAATCTGTAGGAAATATTCATAATCAAAGATATTTAATTCAAAATGAACTGAAGCCTAAAGTCATTCAATGGCATTTCTTTGCCTAAGAAAGAATAAGGGGTATCTTCTACATCGAATTGTGACCGTTCAAAGAAAACGGGATCCGGACGATAAAAAATAAATACAAAAAGTAATCTGGAATATTACGGACTTGCCTCCATGTTGATGTCCTTGCAAAATATTAAAGGTGCCAAAGCTACGCTTCTTAGAATGCGACCATTTGTACAATTTTGCTTCCACTATTTTTCTATAAATGTCTGCAGCGGTAAGTGCTTTTCGAAAAATGCAGAAAAAAGTGTCCAAAATATACCTGGATATCAGTCAACATAAACAGCACAGCCATGGAATATTTCCGTTTCAATGGAATTTATTTCCAAATGGTGCGGTCAGACTTCAAGCAATACTTTCATCAATTGCGGGAAGTTTTCATTACTATAATCATTTGAAAACAGCGTCTAAGGCACATAGTACATTTAAAAGTGTTTACAATATTGTTTAATGAAAGAGCATGCATTCAGTAGTTTAAATGATTGAAGAGTAACAATTTTGAGTTCCAAGTTTTGAATTGACGATAGGAGAGATAAACCTTTCAAAAACTTGGAACTAAATAAAATGATTAATGAAAAACGTTAGAAGAATTTATAAAACCACGAGATGTTACTGATTAAGTTATTCCAAACCTTAAAGAATAATTCAAAATCAATGACTTTGATTTTGAACCTGAGAGATATTGAACAACGATTCTTTGCAGAAGAAAGAAAACTTGAAAGAAAAAATAAGGAGGAGTTTCTTCTTCTAATTATAAAAGTTCAAGGAAAATGGACCCCTGGCGGTAAAAACATATACGAAAAGTAATCTGGTATGTTACGGACGCGCCACCACGTTGAAGCCCTTACCGAATATACACGGTGCCAAAGCGACGCTTCCTTTGATGGGACTATGTGTACAATCTTTCTTCCACCTTTTTTCTATAAATGCCTACAAAGGTAAGTAGTTTTTGAAATATGCAGAAAAAAAGGTCCAAAATATTCCTGGATATCCCTTAACATAATGACAGCACAATAATAGTAAATTTATGTTGCCATTAAATTTGTTCCTAAACGATGCTGTCAGCCATCAAGCAATATTATCATTAATTGCAGTAAGTTTTCATTACTCTAATGACTTACGATTTTCATTATTTGAAGACATAGAGAATTTAAATGTTTTTACGCAGTCTTATTGAAAGAACATGTAGCTAGTAGTTTAAATGCTTAAGGAGTGATAGTTTTGAGTTCCGAATTGTGAAGTGACGACAGGAGAAAGAAAACTTTCAAAGATTTGGAACTAAATGAAGTGATTAATGAAAAACTCTAGAAAAATTTATAAATCAACGAGAAGCTTCTGATCAAGTCATTCCAACTCTTAAAGAATGATTCAAAATCACGGTATTACTTTGCCGAAGAAAGAAAACTTCAAAGAAAGAATAAGGAGTAGTTTCTACGTCGAATTATGACTATTCATGGAAAACGGGCGCAGGACAATAAACCCAAATACAGAAAGTAATCTAGAATTTAAGGAGATTCCTCTACTCTGAAGCCCTTACCGAATATTCACGGTCCAAAGACTTCCTTTGATGAGACTATTTGCACAATTTTGCTTCCACTATTTTTGATATATGCTGAAAAGATAAATGCCGACTGAAATAGAATAATCAAAAGTATCGAATAATAAGTGTCGACATCTGCTAACATAATATTCAATATTATTCAGTGTTTGTGTTTCCTTCACGAACTTAACTCTGATCAAAGACGCGAATTTTTGAGCATAATTTTCGTTTTTTTTCTGAAAGTTTTGATTTGCGGTTTCCATTTGAAGCAAAATGTGGTTCGGGTTCTTTGACTTCCCTCACTTACTTAAGTTGAGTTTGCTGCTGGTGTGATATTTTGTAGTGCATGATTTCAAGGCTTCCACAATGGTAACTTTGCCGTCGATAACAGACATGGTGTTAGGAGAGAGATCATTTTAAAAGACACCAAATTGGAAGTGTTTCTTCATGAAGTCTTTTGTCAAATGGAAGAAGCGTTTTCAGAATCAAAGAGAAGGAATCAGCAAGAGATTTTGAAATGCTCTGAAGCCGAAGGAAGGAATCAAGAACAAAAAAAATTTTGCTCCTTATTTGTTGAAGCCAAGAGATATTGAACGACATTTAATTGTTGGAGAGCAACTGCTTCAAAAAAATATTCTAACTAAAAAAGGATATTTTAACTAATCGCTTTGTCAAGAGACAAAAAATGGATCCTCTACAATGAACTCAAAAACAGAAAATAATATGGAACACCCGGACATAACTCCAAGTTCATGCCCGTACAGATTGTTCAAAGTGCCAAATTTGGTGGAATCATTTTGAGGCAATATATTACGAGTTGCAGTAACTGAGTAAAATCATTCTCACAATCGTTGATAATGTTGCTTAGAAGCTGATATCTTCGTTTGGGAATAAATTTACTGGTCATCTGTTTGAAAGAAATTTATTTTGCTGCAATATATTACGATTTGTAGTAACATTACGAGTGATAGCATATATTACGAGTGATAGCATTCTAGAAATTGATGGGAATGTTGCTTGAAAGCTGATATATTCGTTTGGGAATAAATTTACAGGTGATCTATTTGAAGGAAATTTATATATTCTGTATGGGAAATGCCAAAACTATTATAAGAGACATGGAAAACTAAACCTTTCGCAAGAAAATGCTTATTTATATGCCTAATGACAAACCGAGACATACCTGTAAATGCTATAAATGGAGATATTATCCATCTGTTACCAATTGGAGATTAAAATCTTTCCATATGTTGAACCTCCTATTTAACATTTATTTCCAAAGATACACACGCCTCGGATCAAACCTAGTCCTCTATCTAAAGAGAAAGCCCTTGTTTATGACCATCTTGGTGGTTTTGAAGAATTTATTGATTCATGAATCGCCTCAAAACATGCATCTTTTTTTAGAGATGACATTTGATAATGGAAGAAACGACAATGAAAAATAATAGCAAGAGATGACATTATTTTACATCATAAATAGTTAATTACTTTATAAGAAAAATCTGAAACTTCTTGAAAAGCAGCGGGAACAGAGTTGTAGACTTAATAATTAAATACATTACTAAAAATGAAAAATTCTAATAATTTGCTGTAGAAAGGATTCAAAAAAAAGTAAATGAAGATGTGAAAGAAATAAAGAGATTTAGGCAGAAAGAAAAAATCAAATGTTTCGATGTAATTATAAAACAGAATACATACAAAACTATTTCAACATATCTTCAATAAAGCTATTCCACAGAAAAACAAATCTGCGAAACAATTTCAGAAAACCATAATTGTTAGAAACGTCTAAAAATATAGATAAACAATATTCTCTTAGATTGGTTGAACAATAAAGAAAAATAAATGAGATTTGTGGAAAAAAAACTTCAGGAAAGATTGAAATAAGAAATATCAGGAAAGATTGGTTGAAGTTTTTCTTGAAAGTAGGGAATACGTGAATATATTGGAAAAGTATCCTGGTGCAGAGATGGTAAAAATACAAAAAAGATAATAGGAAAATAATAATTGCTTTCCCTTAACCACATTTTGAATCCTCAGAATACATGAAGAAGATCATTTCACTACAGAGTAAACGAAGATGATGTCATGTATAAAAATAAATACCCAAGTGCAATAATACCCAAGATAAATACCCAAGATCATAAAATAAATATTAGTCAATCATTTGTTTTTAGTCAGTATCATTTAGTAAATAAAAGAAATAAAGACAACAATATCACAGAGGGAATAATGAAATAGACAACATGTAGCAAGAAACATGTCAGCGGTAAATTGAAGGAAACCTCACAAAAAGGATCAAAAGGAAAGAAAAAAAAACAATTACTTTCCATCATCCACATTCGGCGAGGAATAGAAGAACAAGAGCATTTGCCAGGATGCATGGTGAAGTATCGGAAAAAACGTAAAAAGACAAAAAATCCCTCATACACACTTGGAATGGAAGATTAGAGAGATTACACCATTTGACAGAAGAATCGACAGAAATAGCGTCAAAGAGAAGAATAAAATAATTCAGTGAGGTGAAGAAAAGAACACAAAAATTATAATTTTAAAAAAAAACCGTTTGCATTCTATCATTCACAGTCGGCGCGAAACAGAAGAACTAGAGCATTTCACGGAAAAAATGAGGAAAAGGATATTATGTAAAAAATAAATAGGCTGATGCAGTGGTGGAAAGAGCGCAAAGTGGATATAAGACAATCCTTTATTTTGCGTCAGCATCAGTCCGATGGGAA
>JAOUZG010021455.1:11596-23839 GCA_026289955.1 Argiope argentata
AGAAGAAAGAGATCATTTCACAGAGGAATGAATGAAACAGACATCATATAGAAGGCCACATGTCCAAGTAGCAGTGAAGGAAACATCACAAAAAGGATATAAAGTTTAAAAAAACAATTACTTTCCTTCGTCCACATTCGGCGTGGAAGAGAAGTACAAGAGAACTTCACAGAAAAAAGAAGAAAAGGACATCATGCAAAAGAATAAATACCCCGATGCGTTGGTGGAAAGAACGCAAAGTGGATATGAGACAATCATTCATTTAGCATCAACCTCAGTTGTTTAGGAATAGCAGAAAGAGATCAATTCAAAGAGGAAAGAATGAAACATACATCATCTAAAAGGCCACTTATCTAAGGTGCAGTGAAGGAAACAGAACAAAACGGATAAAAAGGAAAAAAAACATTTACTTCACATCGTCCACATTCATCGCGGAATAGAAGAACAGGAGCGTTTCCAAGGAGAAAAGACGAAAAAGACATCATGCAAAAAATAAATAGATCGATGCAGTAGTGGGAAGAGCGCAAAGTATATATAAGACAATTCTTTATTTTCCGTCAGCATCAATTGGGTTAGGAATAGAAGAAAGAGACTCTTTCACTAAGGAAAGAAATAATCAGACATCAGGTAGCAGGGCTTATGTACGAGGTGCAGTGAAAAACACATTACAAAAAGGATAAAATATAGAAAAAAACAATTGCTTTCCATTCTCACATGCGGCGCGGAATATAAGAACATGACCATTTGCCAGAATGAATGGTGAAGTGACGGAAAGAACATAAAAGGAATTTTAAAAAAAGAAATCCATCATATACATTTGGAATGGAAGATTAGAGACATTAGACCATTTAACAGATACACGGACAGATATGACGCTATAGAGAAGAATAAAATACCGCGGTGAGGTGAAGAAATAACACACAAATTATAATTAAAAAAACCATTTGCTTTCCATCATCCACATTTGGCATGGAATAGAAGAACAAGAGCATTTCACAGGAAAAAGGACGAAAAGGACATCATATAGAGGAATAAATACGCCGATGTAGTGGTGGAAAATGCACAAGTAGATATAAGACAATCATTTATTTTGCGTCAGCATCAGTCGGTTAGAAATAGCCGAAAGAGATCATTTCACAGAGGAATGAATGAAACAGACATCATATAGAAGGCCACATGTCTAAGGTGCAGTGAAGGAAACGTCACAAAAAGGATAGAAAAGAAAAAAGCAATTACTTTCCATCGTCCACATTCGGCATGGAATAGAAGAACAAGAGCCTTTCAAATGAAAAAAAACCGAAAAGGACATCATATAAGAGGTGAGTTTGAGGTTTTATAATATTTTATGTAAAAAAAGGAACATTAGAGAAATAAACATTTAATTAGTATTCAAGATTATAACTTTTTTCGTACGTTATTCAAGTAGAAGTAGCGAACTTCATCGTAATAAAACTGCTGTTGCCACTCAACATCAATAAATACAAGAAGTCACAGTTAAACGAAAACCTTACAGTCGGCCCCGCTCAATGAGAAATTCAGACAGTTTTAAATTTTTCATTGATGCGCTTAAAACGTTTAATATTTTAATGAGATTGTCCAAGTAAAACTAAATCGGTGCGATGAGAGTCCAGTTCATTCAGAGGCACATCTTTGGGGCCACCTGCTGTATCTTGGATTTCTGCAGCGGATTAGTTATCTTCTTCAAAGCTGTCATCTTCGTCGATTGATGCATCTCGTACGTTATAAGGCCGAAGATGACGCACATGGACAATTTAAAGCACCATTACGTACTTTCGGTGACTTGATCTCGTAACACACGGCCCCGACTGGACAAACAATCATAAACGGTCCCTCTTAAATTGGAGATAATTTATGATCGCCTTGTTTCGGCCAGTCGAATAATACGAGATCTCCTGATTTAAATGAATGATGCCTACGATGAAGATCAAATCTACGTTTATTTGATAAATGTGCTTCATGCACAGAATTCGCAGCTTCGGCCCTGGCCAACATTAAAAGGTCAAGTTGATCCTCACATGGCACGTCGTTCATGAAGCTTGCAATATGAAGTTCACGAGGAAGGCGTGGCTCATATCCATAAAGCAAATAGAATGGGGATTTCCCTGTGGAATTCTGTTTGGTTGTGTTAATTGCCAATAAAACATTATGTAGTTGTACGTCCAATTTTTCTGGATTTTTGTCGATAGGTTTTTTCAAGATGGAGACAATTAGTCCATTGGCACGTTCAACAATGCCATTAGCTTGTGGTGAATAGGGTGGTGTCATTGATTGTGTGATTCCATGCAAAAATCGCTGAGTGTGGAGTGCAGTAAACACAGTTCCTCTATCTGTTATATACATACTTGGCGGCCCATATCGAAGTACAATGTTGTTATAGACTGTATACGCAGCGAGAGATGCGGATAGTGTTGCAATCACGTAGCGTGTCGCATGGTCAATATGGACAAACATGTTGGTGTTCTCAGCTTTTGTTTGAGGCAAGTGTATGATGTGATCAGCAGACACTATTTCCCACAGTGTTGTTGGAATTGGCAATTGTTGCAATAAGCCATAAGCATTTACAGTTCGGCGGTTAACAATTTGACGCTTGTGACAACTTCGGACGTATATTTTACAGCCTTTTCTCATCTCTGGCCACCAATAGCATTGCTGTAAATTGTAAAAGTGTTTTTTTTGGCATCCATATGTCCGACATCATTGTGGCAAGCAAACAAAGTTTGTTCACGCATTGCCTTTGGAATAACTACTTCAGATTTCGTTCCATTGGCCTGTAATCATTCTAGGGTATTGTTATCGATGTTGTAATTACGTATGATTGACACTGTCTTTTTTTAGGGTTTTTCTCTTTGAGTAAACGAAAAATATACAGGCTGAAGTCATCTCTCATTTGCTTTGTGCAAATTTCTGATTCATAACTTGCGGTAACCTTTAAACAAATAGGTGGAGCTGGAAAACGGGAAAGATGATCTGCGATAACATTTTGCTTTCCAAGTCGATGTACTGTTGTAATATCAAATTGGGCCAAGTGTACCAAATATCGGACAAATTTGCGATTGATTGAAGATTTCGTTACAACATATGCTGTGGTATAGTTATCTGTGATAAGTTCAAAATTGTGACCAAGAAGATAAAGGCGGAATTTTTCAGTGAGTGCCCTGTGCACTGCAGCACATTCCGATTCATTGCTGTGGTAGTGTGTCTCAGTATCCTTTAAAGTTCGTGATGCATATTCGATCATTCGACGTTTTCCGTTCTGATCCTGAGATAAAACTGCACCTAGTCCAGAATACGATGCGCCAGTTTCTACGAAAGTTGGCATACCTTGTTTAAAATAAGCAAGAATGGGAGGGGAAGTAATTTTAGTTTTCAAGTTCTCAAAGGCACGCTGTTGATCCTCTGTTAAAACAATGGCAGCATTGCTGGTTTTCTTTTCTAATCCGTTGAGGGTGTTTGTACGTGATTTTGGGATTACAGCAAAATTGCGAATATGCTTTCTGAATTTATTGGTGAATCCAAGAAAACTTCGGACTTCTTGAATTGATTTCATAGTTGAGTAACGTTCAACTGATGCAGTACGCTCTAGATCTGGGCGTTCGCCGTTTTGAGAGAGAATTCGACCAAAAAGGGAAACTTCTGATACAGCAAATTGGTATTTTTCTGGTGTTAGCTTAAAACCATCATTGCGAGTTGCTTCAAAGATTTAGTAAAGCACTTTTAGATGATAAGTAAAGTCATCATGTGAAGTCGAAATATCATCAATGTATGTATTTACATTGGGCGGGGCTAGATAGTTGTAAGCTAATTTAATCGCTCTTGTCATTGTAGATGGGCCATTGGTGACACCAAAAGGCATACACAGAAATTCAAAATGTCGATCGGGCGTGACAAAGCCAGTTTTGTATATGTCCGTCTCTCTTATATGAATGGTATTAAATGCAGATTTTATATCCATTTTAGAACTGTATCGCCTTCCTGCTGTGCGTTTAGTCACATCCTCCATCTGATGAATTGGGTGCGGATCTATCTTCGTGATGGAATTAATGGTGCGTGAAAAATCCACAACAACGCGTCTTGGAGTACTTTCATGAAAGGGCTGGTCTACTATGAAAGCAGGGGAGGCGTAAGGCGAGTTGGAAGGGCGATAAATTCCTTGATTTAACCATTTCTGTATTTAGGAACTGACGATCAAGTTCTGAAAGACGTTATGGTCGACATCTAATGGGTTTGTCTTGTAATTCAATTTCAAATTCTAAATAGATACATAATCCATTGTTGTCGTCATTAGAATAAAATACGTCAACAAATTTTCCAATTACAGCAGCAAGTTGGGTTTGATGCTTCGCAGAAAGTTTCTTAAATTTAAAAATGAGTGGTTTTTGAAGAGGAAGTGAATTTGATGTTTTGGGCAAAAAAACATCACGAAAATTTTTAGAAGCGAGACAGTTTATGCTAGGTTTTGCTGCATTAATACATTCGTAGAGTGAAGCGAGGATGGTGTACAGATACATAATGATCCATTTGAGTTGTAAGTGCACCGATCCTGGACTTGTTGCTGCCAATCGAACCCTAAAATTAATGGAAATGGAAGTTGGGAACAAATTCCAACTTTAGGCATCATATGTTCAATAGTACCAATATTATTGTTCAAAGAAATCTAACCGATTGGCTTTATTTCGTGGTTGACCACTTGAAACTGTCCACCAGTCCATCGTTGGATAACGACATCAAGCGGAACATAGGATTGTTGAATAACAGTGATATAGGGCTTGGATTTCGGTATCATTATTAATAATCACAGGTATTAATGCACGCCTATTTGTATGAGTTTTAATACAATTTATAGAATTACTTTTACTTGCATTTATTAGCCTAGATCTTGCATTTTTCGAGTTGCGATCGTTGTTGCAGTAGGAGTCAGAAAAATTTGAACTATTAGCATCACGTGGTGTGTTCTCATGGGAAGTAGTTGAGCTGTTTGTAGAACGAAAGTGGAATATTTCTTTGATTGTCATGAGTTTGTTGGGATACATTTCTTGGTGGGCTACTGGTGATCCTCGTTCAGGTGGCGGTAAACTGCACATAAATGAAGCATGACCTTTGTCTCCACAACGCCAACAAATGATATTACGAACGTCGTCAGTTACTGGATTAAATTTACGAAGCTGTTCATCACGTGAATTACAAGATCTAGATTGTGGTTTTGGAAATTCGTATGACTTTTTCTCTTGTTTTGTTCTTCGAATTGCCTCAAGTGCTGTTGCTCTATCAATTAATTCTTCAAGTGTGATAGAATTCTGAGTAGCTAAGGCAATCTGCCACTTTTCTTCTGTAATGTCACGAATGATCACAGAAATACGATCAGTTTGTGGAATGATAAAAGGAGCTTTTTCCAGAAGAGCATCTTTTGCATAAATATAATCAATTAGCGTCTCGCTGTGTTTCAATTTTAGTTCACTTTGGTGAGCTAAAAATTCTTGCATTGTTATGCGTCTTCTAAACCTCGATGCGAGAGCAGTTTTTCACGCAATGCAGTCATTATAATTTTTTCCTGCTGTTAACTGCCAATTTTTTGCTGATCCAGAAAGTCGAGAAATAGCATTTGTTAATTTTAGTTCGTCCGACCAGTTTGCTAATTTTGAAATTCTATCAGCCTTTTTACGCCATTCGAGATCATTGTCGATGGCATCTCCTTGAAATATTTGTATTGAATTTGCAGTATGATTAGTGGATGTGATTTGAATAACATTTGACGTGTTTAAATGTTTATCTAATAATAAATTTTGAATCTCCATCAATGTAGCGAGAATTGTAGAAATATTTGGATCAATTTGAGAAGGAGTGGATGTGGGAGGAGACGAGGGTAAAGAACGATTACTTAACAGTTCTCTTTGTTTACGTAACGCTTCAATTTCATTCAGCATTTCTGTTTTATCAGGAATTGTTTCATCGAAATTTTCATTGTCGTTTTTCGATTGCATACGAAGAATATCTAATTCATCTAAAGTTCCATTTTCATTTCTTTTAATATTATCCTCAACAATACGTAAAATTAGATCATTCTTATTTCCGCTGGATAAAAGTTTTCTGATACGTAAGTCCATTTTCAACTGAGCGACCGTTAATTCATTCAGCGATTGCGCTTCGGAAGAATTTAAAATAATTCCGTTTGTTGATATATTTTGGCGCAAAAGAAAAATCACAGCTGTTCTTGGCGATAAGCGTAGTTGAGCCTAATATGTTTGTCGACGTTTATTTGGCGAAAGAGAAATGGAATATTCTTTTTTCAACGGAATGTTAATGTTTACAAATTTTTAAAAATATTTTCGAAATAAAATTACTTGGACAAGGTATAGGCGTACGATGATGATACTTGTTATTTCTTTGTAATCAAATTCATTGGAATTTCACGCAACTTCAACGGAAGTCTTCAACGAAGTCATGGCGTCGTTTAGTTTCTTCGTAGCTAGCAACTTTTGAAGCTTCTCCGGAAAAGTTTTAGGGTTTTTTTTTTTTTTTTGAAAAATCTGGCTGCGCCATATAAGAGGTGATTTTGAGATTGTATAATATTTTATGTAAAAAAAGGAGCATTAGAAAAATAAACATTTAATTAGTATTCAAGATTATAACATTTTTCGTGCGTTATTCAAGTAGAAGTAGCGAACTTCATCGTAATAAAACTGCTGCTGCCACTCAGCATCAATAAATACTAGAATAATAAAGTCACAGTTAAACGAGAGCCTTACAATCATGTCAAAAAATAAATAAGCCGATGCAATGGTGGATGGCGTAATGGAAATCGACCAAATGGAATAAAAAGAAAAAACAATTGCTTTCCCATTCCGCACTGATTATAGGAGCAAGACCATTTCAAAAAGGAAAAGACGGAAATGACGTCATGTATAAGGATAAAATACCCCTGTGCAGAATTGGAAAGAGCACAAAAAGGATAATAAGAGAAAAAAAATATTTATCTTACGTCATCAACATTTGGTATGAAAGCCAAGAATTAGACCATTTCAGAGAGAAAAAGACAAAACAAATATAATTTAGCAGGACACATGTCCATTGTGCAGTGTTGGAAACATCCCAAAAAGCATAAAAAGGAAAATATATATAATGTCCATGATCCGCATTTGGCTCGAAATAAAATATTGAGACTATTTCAATGAGGAAAAGGCGTAAATTAAGACATGTTGAAGGATAAATAAGCAGTAATGGAAAGAGCACAAAAGTAATAATAAGGGAAAAAATTACTTTCCATCATCTAAATTTGGCACGGAATAAAGGAACAACCCCATTTCGTAGGAGAAACAACGGTAATCACGTCATGTAAGAGGATAAAATAGGCGGTGAAGTGGTGGATGCCAATAAAGGATAATAAGAAAAATACGTTTTGTTTGAATCATCAGCATTTTGTTGGGAATAGAAGAACAAGACCCTTTTACAGCCTAAAGAACGTTACAGAACATATAGAAGAATATATGAAACTGGTGCAGTGTGGAAAGAGCAGTGAGAGGATAGTAATAAAAAACATTTAGCTTGCATTATGAACATTCGGTATTAAATAGAGGCACTACGGAACTGTCGTCATGTCGCTGGAATCTTGACCACGGTGCAGTGACACAATGAAAACCAAATAAAAAAAAGGTGTAATGAAAAAAATCTCTGTCTTTGAATCATTTGTATTTTGTCCGAAATAGGAAAAGAAGAAGAATTAACATAAGGAAGTACAGGACAGGCATCATGTCGTGGGACAACATGAACCCGCAACATTAATGGAAAGATCAAAATAATCTTAATTTATAATTATTTTATATCATCAACATTTGGTAGAGAATAGATAAAGAAGATATAACGTTGGAAAGTTCATATCAGACTTCAAATAGCAAGAATCAGGAACCTGGTACAGTGAATTAAAAAGAATAAAAAAGATGGTTAAAAAAATCTATCGTCGATTATTTTTGTTGTTGAATAGGAAAATACCATTATTAATGGACCATTAAAAGACCAAATTAAGATGGTACCATCGTAATGTAATAAGACTCCCTTTGATGCAGTTATGGAAACAGAATAAAAAGGATGAATAAAAAACATCCATTTTCCATTATCGTCATTTGGTAGGGATTGGAAATAAAAGACTATATCATATACAAGAATTTCGGAACTATCGCCATGTAGCAGAAAACATGATCCTGTTGCGGAGATGGAAAGAAAACAAAACGGATGGTTCTTTATTCTGCATCAATATTTGGTAGGGAATAGAAAGATGGAACACGATATGTCCAGGAAACATGACCTAGCAGCATTGATGCAAACTGAACAAAAAGTATGATAAGAAAAAAAATATATGGTTTATATACTCAATATTTGTTAAGGAATAGAAACAGAAGGCCATGTTACGTAGGGAAGTAAGTTACAGACACGAATGATCCCGTTTTAGAGAAGGAAATATTAAAAAAAAAGATGAAAAGAAAAAAAAAACATTTGTTTTGCATCAACCATATTTCGTAGTGATTGGAAGATGTATGGAACAAACCTCACGTAGCAAGGCAGCATGAGCCAGGTTCAATGAAGGACCTTAAACATAATAATAAGGATGTTAAAAGATAAATAATAATAAGGATGTTAAAGGTTTTAATCATTTGTAATGTTTGTATTTAATCATTGTAAATGCTTGTAAGAGGTGGTCGAAATTCCGGCCATTTGCTGGATCAAACAACTTATAACGACGATGAATTGATAACCGAAGTTTCCACATGATGCCTGGCATGCCCTGAACGTTTGCGCTACCTATGTTATGAAGTCCATATTACTGGTAATCGGATTTGATATTCTATGTCTTTCATTTAACCGCACATAGAGAAGTCGAATGGGAATAAATTTTTTGACCAAGGTGGTTAACTAATCGGTGCACTACGACTAGACTATTGAGCACCAAACTTTCTGATGAAATAGCCACACATATTATTTACCAGTTTTACAGAAGTGGGATCATATTGTAACTACATTCGTCAGAAGAAACAACAAAAACTTCGTTCATAAGACCTGATGACAGTGACTAGAAATAGGAGATAGTTTGCGTCGTTCAAACGGGATGATAGTAAATACTGTCCCAAAATAAATCATACCAAAACTGAACATACACTGACGGGGACATGTTGATGCAGACTACTAATTCTCATAATGTGTAGGTTTCAATTAGCGATCTCATGTGAATTGCATTTGTTAAAGATACCCTCACGAGAGATGAACGAGTTTCTGTTAAAAAAATACATGCTGGAATATGGGTTTACTGCTATAAACCATTGACAAAAATTAACACGCTTTGTATATTTATATGCTTCAAGTAATTGCACTCTTTGCAAATAAAAAATATACCTATTTTCATCGTTTATTGTCTCCCCCATTGTTGTGAAATTCCAAACTGCCTATAATTACATCGAGTGTTAAAACTTGGTTATTCTTCGGTTCACCATAGTTCTAACAACCTCTACTGAAATAGTTCGCATCAATCGACACTTTTTTGCATCCATAAGAGTACCAAAAAGTTATCGTGTTTCGAACAGTTATAGATGAACACGTAAAAGCAGTTCATACTGTATCTTGTGCCGTTTAGGTTAAAGCTCTGCATACATTCACCTAATTGTTTCCTTGCAGTACTGTAAATAAGATTCATATCAGCAAGTTCTTTTCTCGTATAGAGTTTCATGTAATTTCTGCAAAAGTATATTGTAGAAGATGATCAGAGGCATACGTCAAACGACCTTTGGGATGAATGAAAGTTGTGAACACACAGACCTCCCAGTTTCTTCATATTACTCAATGATTTTCTGTGTGAAATATTCATCTTTTCCTTTTCCCCACCAAGTACTGATGATGGATTCAGAGATAACCTGTATATATTTCTGTTGAATTTAGATGGAATTCCAGAAATCGACGACTTCATGAAAAACAACATATTGTAAATCAATGTTTTATATCAAGCTTTATTGGAGAATCATAATAAAAATAATTTTTATAGGTTCGGTTGTGTATCAATCTAATTAAGTTGTACACTTTCTTAAAAATTTTATTATCATGTCAGAACGTAATGTTATTTTGGGAATGAGGTAGGCAAAATCCCGTAGACGAAAAATAAAGATTTACTATCTGTACAAGCATCTCAAAAAATCAGCTTTTAATAACGCATTGTCATCACATTTACAAAAGCTCTGAATAAAAAAATAAGTTAATGATTGCAGAAAATATAACCTATCATTTTGAGCACGTGATTATATAAAATGAAATAAATAGGAAATGCGATATTTTTTTAAACAATAAATGCGAGAGAAAAGTTTTTTGATTGTTTGTAATACTAAAGGGACTCATTCGATGAAACGATTAAAATTAATCAAAATATAATTTAACTCGCACGTGGTGTTTGGCCGTTCAAGAAATGATGTTCTGACATGATACATTGAAATGTGCATAGCAGATTTCATTTTAATTTTTTATCTTTAAAGTGATAAGACTTATTTGTATTAAATTAAATGCAATTTTTTATTGTCTCTAAATTTATATTTTGGATAAATTTGACGAGCATAATTTATACCAAACTTGTAAATTTCCAACAAATTTTGAATAAGAAGAATTTAGAGGAAAATTGTCTGACTAGCTGTTCAAGTACAAGTGATAACAATTTCTACAATAGATATTGTTCTAGATAAGTAAAATTTGCTACTATAATTCAAAAACTCAATAATTTAAATAAGTTAAATTTGTTTGGTTTGATTTTCTAACTATAATTTCAGCAAGGAATTCATTAAAAAAATTCGATTATCCAATACCTCTTTAACGACAACATGTTTCAGATTAAACTAAAAAAACCCAGTTAAATGCATGAGTTTTGGTTCACGGTGGAATCATCATTCTTACATTTTTCTTCCATATTGGGACAGAAATATACATATTTTTATAATCAGTTTTATATTCATATTAATTGTATAAGCTCAAATTTCTTATCAAACTTTTTTAAAACATGAAACTTTTTAAATTGAATTAATTTCTATTTATTGTGAAAGGTAAAAGAACTTTTACTTAAATTTCGTTTTCATTTTAAAAAGATCAACATACGTGAAAGAATATATTTTTAAAATGATGGGTAGAAAGTAACATATATTTACAAATATTTAACATCATCTTAAAATTGTTCTATTATATGTTATATTTCAAATTCATTAAAGATCCGATTTTGACAGAAAGGAGAGTAACTTCCGATAAAGAACGTTTATAACAGACAAATCATATAGAAAACTTCTCATTCTCTCTCTGATATAAAATCACAGTTATATTCTGTTATTAACTTCCCCTTCTCCCTCATTATTATTTTATTTAAATTCCAAATTTAAAATAAAAGTACTGGGTATTTTTTATCATGTCAGAACATGATATTTTTGGAATGAGGTTTTTGACGTCAACAAAATTCCGTAGGCGAAATTTTATTTTCTGCACGAGCATCTCAAAAAAATCTGCTTTTAATAGCGTGATGCCATTGCATTTACAAAAGATCTGATTGAAAAATTAATAAGTTAATGAATATATTTCGGTTGCAATATTCAAAGAGCTGAAATATTAAGTACTTTTTACGCAAGGGCTTTAATTAGTTACAAAGTAAAGACAATAGTTCTTAAACTTGATCACAATTTAAATTAAAATTTATTGAAAATCATTGTAATGAATAAAATGTATGTCTTTTAAAGGCTTTCATTTAAAAAACTTGAATTTACGTTCCATTTCTTAAATATTGAATCCTAAGCCTTGTATTAGTTTTTTTTTAATTTTATCCAAAGCAAATTACAATATACAACAATGTGATGTATAACTATAATTGAGCGTTAAAATAAAGAATATACCGTATGAAAATATCACTTTCTTGATCATTAACTGTTATGAAAACAAATTCTTCGAAATTTAAATTTAAAACTGGTTGTTTAGTGAAAATCAAACTTGAAAAATAATACTGCCCATTTTCTCATCACAATATTAATTAATAGGTGTTTTCCAATGTAATATATTCAAATCTATGCAAATATCTGAATTCTATATTAAACTTATACTGATACTTCTGAAAAAGAAATTGTTGCCAGTTGTATAATGCCCCCAACTGTCAGTACCCGATGGATAAATTGCCAGTCATAAATCATTCTTTCTTTTTTTAACGTAAGTTGCTGTGTTCTGTAAAAA